>OMNN01086657.1:0-10419 GCA_900302755.1 Chromis chromis
GTTTTTACCAGATTCTGCTCCACATTCAAGAACACAGGTGAAGGACGACGTTAAGTAAGGGATAATGCCCCACGAGGTGTTAATGTTGTTTTTTACCGTTAAAATCGTAAGTTTTCTCAAGAAGCGGCTGAGTGGACTATTTCGTTGTGACGCGTTGCCAAGGTAACCGGCTCTGGCCACAGAACCTGCAGCTGTTCCAACCTGAACCATGTAGCAGCATGTCACAATAATACACCAAATATCCATCCATTCATCCATTATCTGTACACTGCTTAAAGGAAACTATAAAATCACTCATGTTCTGTCTACTGTCTTGCCGTTGTGATAAATAAACTGTGAAATAACGGGAAAAAACACACTTCTGCGGTTCGGTGTGGATGAATTTTTTTCCCCAAAACGAGGTTGTGTGTACGTAAGTTTTTTTCTAGACGGAGGGGGCAGGATATTCGTTTTTACAAAAACCCAGCTTCGTGTGGACAAGGCATAAGACAGGTAAAAAGGCTCTTGCAGTAATCCAGCCGTGAGGAAATAAAAGCATGTAAAATGGTCTATGTATCTTTAAAAGTTATAAAAGATGGAATCTTTGATATGTTTCTAAGATGATTAAAACACGACTGTACAAGTTTTGTAATGTGGAAAATGTTAAGATTAAAATCAAACCAGATGCCGAGATTCCTTGCAGCGGGCTTCTTGTGTTCCACTAACGGACCAGCAGATGGCAGAATTTGTTTTGCCATCTGCTGGGATCCGATGACCACAACTTCGGTTTTAGCGTTATTCAACTGCAGGAAGTTCTCTGACATCCAGTTTCTCACATCCGCAATACAGTCAATTAAAGCACTCAACTTCCCAGGGTCAGTGGCTTTAACGGGCAGGTACATCTGCGTGTAAAACACAAATAAAACACCATGTCTTTATATTATGTGCCCCAGGGGGAGCATGTACAAAACTGATCCCTGAGGCACACCGTACTTAACAGGATAAAATTACATGTTTATTTGCCACAACACAAAACCTTTTATTGGTGAGGTAAGATAAAAAAAACACTCTAAAACTGTTCCTGAAATCCCCACCCATTGACTCAGTCTATTTAAAAGAATGCTATGATCAACAGTGTCAAAGGCAGCACTGAGGTCCAGAAGTACCAAGATGGAGCACATACCGTCATCTGCAGCCATTAAAAGATCATTGGTCACTTTGAGCAGGGCCGTTTCGGTGCTGTGGTACTTCCAGAAACCAGATTGGAACTTTTCAAAAACATGGTTATCTTCCAATGCTGCTAAAAAACTATGTGGACACTATTTTTTCTAAAATTTTCTCGAGACAAAAGGTAGCTTGGATACTGGTCTGTAATTCTGGTGGAGGGATGGATCCAGCCCAGACTTTTTCAGCAGTGGGGTCACACATGCAGTCTTAACATGCACCTGGAGACCTGATTCTTCCATCTACGCTCTGCTTTCCTACTTTCCCTTTTCTGGCTGCGAATTTTGTCATTGATCCATGGCTGGTTCTTATTTGACAACTTAGTTGTACACTTCAGTGGAGCAATGACATCAAGGAAGGATAAGCAGACGGAATTAAAATGATTGGCCAGATCATTGGTGTCGGCATTTTCGTCTGTTTGTTGGCAGTTACCATTAAAAAGTGTGCAGAACTCTGCTGCACTGTTTTCATTAAAAATGCGGGTACTCCAGGTGCTGTCGCTGTATTTAAAAACTGGACATTCGCTGTTAAAAACATTTTTTTTACTGTAGTATTAATGGTTTTAGTGAAGAAAACAGTTGAAGTTGTTCTTCAGCCACTAACAGCAACATTCAGTCAGAGAAACATGTTCCAGAACATGCAGATCTTCTAGAGTCTGGAGCCTCGTTTGATATTTATTTTTTCGAAGGGACAGTGCACATTGATGAACAAATGTAAAAATTACATATAGTAAATGCACCAGAGTTAGCAAAAATGCTAATTTGCATCTGTTGTCCCTTGGCAGGTCACAAAACTAACATTATTCACAAGGCTTAAAGTACATAAATACAATACAAACAGTCAATCAACAATACAAAGTGCATGAATATAAGTGTTACAGTTAAAGTGCTTAAGTTAAGGTGAGTATTGCCAGTGTATGAGTTATTTGGAAAGTGCATAAAGTCAATAAATAGACTCGCCATTCACATACAAAATCAACGAATGCAATATATGTATACATACGTCTATGCAAACATGTACCACAGAGTATCAAGGAAGTACAAAAAAGAAGCAGAAAATCTGACAGTTTACCTAGTTGTGAGAGCAGGTTTGGTTGATTATGAGCCAGTTTTTGAGATGAAAATTGAAGGTGGTGGAAGTGGTGCATTCTCTGTGTCATTTTGTCCTTGTTTCCTTATGGTGTGTTTTTGTGACTCTGAGCAGAAAGTGAAATAAATGTCAGAGTGTTTTTCCTGGTGTTTGTTGCTCATCATTAGTTTGTATAGATGGAGCCACTGATGGAGCTGCAGAGGTTCAGAGCTGAAGTCACTCCGTCTTTATTGAAGCAGCAGCATGTTGTCATTAATATTAATGAGAGCTCTTCTTCACTGGTTCTGTTGGACTGTTGGAAGCTGCATCCTGTTGGCTTCAGCTGTTTGGAGTTTCCATTTTGTAAACTTGTACATTCTGAAGCGTCTTCAGCTCTGAACACATGATGAACCTCTGGATGGTTGAAGAAGGAACTTTGTCTCCTTGACTCACATCTTTGAATCTTTTTTCAGATTGATATACTGTTGGTTGTCAGAGACCAGCTGTGATTCTCTGGTCTCATCTCTGAAGTCCAACCCCTCCCATCTGAAACATTTGGACCTGAGCTACAACCAGCTGCAGGATTCAGCAGTGAAACATCTGAAGGATCTTGTGGAGAGTCCAGACTGCAGCCTGAAGACTCTGAGGTCAGTAGAAGGTTCCAGTCAGTCAGTTTTCTACTAAACACAGTCAGTATCAAAGCAAAGATCCAGTGTCTCTGGAAACCTGCAGCTTCTCAGTGAAGCTGTGGAGCAGAATGGTGACAGACTTCTGATTGGACAGAAACACAGAGACAGCAGTCAGCCAATCAGATGAGCCACAAGCTTGTTGTCGTCATGTGTTTGAGTGGATGTGAAGCCGACTGTTGACTGAAGTCCTGCTGCTCATCAGTATAAAGAGCAGCAGGACTTCAGTCAACAGTTGGCTTCAAACTCATTGAAACTCATTGATCTCCTCTATTCTTTCTTCTCTCTGCAGCTGGAAGTGGTGATGATCAAGACGGTGTTTGTGCTGAGAGGATGAAGTGTGTCCTGATGATCCAGAGTAGTGGTTCTTAACCTGGGTTCGATTGAACCCCAGGGGTTCGGTGGAGGAATTCAGCAGAGCCAGGTTCAACAGCAACTCTTTAGAACAACAACGCTCTCAACTTTTTGGTGTCACCAAATCGTAGCGTACCCTCTTATTGCTAAGAATGGCCTTGAGATTTTCATACCGTTTATTGCAACATTTCTTTGCGAGCAATCCTTTTCGAGGATGCTGGACATAAAAACGAAGAAAAGGAACAGACTTTGTTGCAAAAATGATGAGAGTGGTACTTGCCAAGGTGAAGCCGTGCATTTCCTAATTGGTCTCTGAAAGGCAACAGCTAAAGTCACAGATGGAAGTGATGCTGATCAGGACAGTGTTTGTGCTGAGAGGATGAAGTGTGTCCTGATGATCCAGAGGTTGAAGCAGCAGCAGCTGGTGTGTAGAGACTCTGACTGGGCCATGATACTGGGAGGTGGACTGGGAACCAGTGTAAAGTGTGTTGTTATCACTGTATCGTTTAGTGTTGCAGTTCCACACTGTGAATGATAGAGAACTGCAGTTAATGTTCACATGTGGAGGTTGTGGAGGTTGTCCCAACCTCTTTTTCTGGAAGGTGAATGTGTGGAGAAGGTTAATGAAACACATCGAAGTGATTTTTGACAGCATCATGTTGAGCTCATAAACAGCTCTGAAGATAAATACAGTTTAGTCCAGAGTTCATATTTAATGTGAACATCTTTGGACCTTTCTGAGCTCCAGTAAATGTTTGTGCTAGTTTCTGTCTTCTTCACCTTCAGCTTGTTCCTCGTGTGCAGAAACTTCCAGATCACTAATATTCTTTGTTTCTGAGCTGCTGCTGGTTTCTTTAAAGATTTTCACTGGGATTAAATCCAGGACTGAGACGTTCCTCCAGGACTTTCCAGGAAGGATTCCTGAAGCAGGCTTTGGTGGACATTTGCTTGGGATGCTGGTCCTGCTGAAAGTCCAGTGAGATTCAGTTTCCACACTGAGGTGTCACATTATTCTTGTAACAGTCCTGGTGTTTCAGAGAATCCACGATTCTGCTCACATGATCCATTGTAGCAGCTCCTGCAGCAGCAAACCAGCAACAGCACTGTTGATGCTGTTCTTCTTGTCCTTCTGCCTCCAGACGTTCTGTCCAAACAGTCCACTTTAGTCTCTTCAGTCCTTCAGACACCCAGAACTCTGCTTTGTTCCACACATCAACATCTTGTTGTTCAGTGTTCTCAGACTTTAGTTGCTGCCTTCATCAGGTCCTGCAGCTCTTTGTCAGTACAACAGGTTTTCTATCAGCTGCTGTCAAACATCTGGTTCCTCTTGGAGAATTTTTATTCGTCACTCAGCTCATCCAGATGAGACTTTTCCTGGTTCATTCTTCAAATGAGTCAGATAATCTTCAAGTCTTCCTCAACACTTAGTTTCCTGGTGAACTCCACGTATTTTCTATTCTCAGATTTAGTCAAAGGCAGGCAGAGTCTTGGACACTCTGACTGATATCTGTCCACTTGGAGTCTCAATTCCAGGTTTTCACCTCTTCATCTTTTTCTGGGAATTTTACACCATTATCTTTTATTTTAGCATGACCTCACTGTTAATAATTCAGTATAACCTTTTTTTAAAACAAAATTTTGAAACATAATCCTGACTCATCTTGTAAATAAAATAAAGGCCTTTATGCTTTAAAAAAAAAATCTATCTTCACACTTGTTAGAGTTGATTGTTGTCACGATTTTATTTTAACTTCTTTTTCCAGTGAAATATCGACACAATAAACACCAAATCCTAACAGTCCATAAACTGTTGTTTCAGAGATCCATTTATTCTTTTTCTTGTGTTCTTATTTTTTTATTCATATTCATTCAATCATTATTAAGGACACAAGTGCAGACACATGATCCATAGTTACGTTAAAAAAAGAAAAGAAAAAGTATAAAAGCAATACTGCAAATAATTACAGTTATCATATATTTATCTTGTGTAGTTTATTGTGTGTAAGCAGCTGGATAGCTCAGTGACTAACACCCCAGACCTTAGCATGGGAGATTGGTGGTTAAAATCCACCAAAAAGCCACTTTAGTGCATTTATCAAATTGATTTATGCTTCCAGCATTTTCCTCAGGCAGGTTTTAAGAATAGCAGGGATGACTCTAGGACTTGTGTCCACATCACACATTTCCTTACACTGTCTCTTCACAGTGTTTATGTGTATCAGTTCATTCCATGCCTAGAAGACTTGGTGCTGTCCTTAAAAATCATGGAGGTCATACAAAATACTAGATGTAGTAGTTTAAAGCCCAAATAGCCTATTTATTTCTTTATTTTCTGCACAGCCCACAGTCTGGATTAGAATCATCCAGCGCCGGTTCAACCCAACGCGGCACCCCTAAGTTGGCAATTCTCCTACTATTGCGAGTGGCGTGGAAGGAAAACGCTTGAGCCAGAGCATTTTGCCATTTACACACTCAGTCATTTTTATTTCACATTCGGAACGCTGAACAATGGCAGGTATCCATCAACCCAGCTACCCTCCTCACTCATGGTAGCAAAAACATTCATAACTCCGGACTCCCATGGTGCATTGCAGCACGACAGTTCAGTCATTGGACCGGCTCTGTGATCGCTACAATAAGCTTACAAAAGAAATCTAATAGCATTGTTTTGTAGTAATAATAATTGGGCATTGCTTTACATTTTAATCCATGTGAGCTTTTCCATTTTAAGAGTTAATAGTAATAACTAGTTTTAATATTGTAGCGATTGAAAAGCGGGTTGCAAGTACCAGACTGTTGTGCTGCAATGCATTATGGGAGTTCGGGATTATTAACAGTGTTGTCAGCACCATGAGTGTGGAGTGTAGTGGGCTTGATGGCTACCTGCCACCTACCACCTACCAGCTGTTGGGTGCGTGCGTGCGTGCGTGCCATGTGTATGTGTATGTGTGCGCGTGCATGCTGTGGGCCGGTCCAAACAAAAAAATGCCTGGGCTGAATTATTGTCCCAGTCCGCCCCTGAGGGTGTTGATCAAAAAGACAAATATAAAGTGTCTGCTGTCAGAAACATGTAGTGAGACTCTGCTGCTTCGGAAAAAAGGAATGGCGTCTGATCTCTGCCAACCGGAAGTCCCACCCCGGATACCAAGTCAAACGCCTCCCCTCACCAGTATAAACAATAACGACTGCTGTTTCGGCAAGAAATGTGTTTGTCTTTGCCAACCCAACTGTAATTTAAACCACGCCCAGTAGTAAAAAAAATTCCAGAAACAGATGTGATACTTACAGTGAACACACACACAACAGATCGTTTTAAATCTGTGTACAAAGGGTGATTCTTCCAAGAAAGTGGGGCTTAAACACTGAAACAAGGTTCCAGACTTGCTGGCCACATGACAGTTCAGCTGGTTATATTGTTTTGTCTCTTTGCAGTTATTTTGTGACGATATGTCATAATTTTGTTTCTATTTGTGGTTGTTTTGTGTCTTTTTGTAGTTAGTTTGTGTGTCCTTGTGTTTTTGTGTGTGTCATTGTGGCCAATTTGTAACCGTATCCATGTGTTTGATAATGACTGCAAATAAGTATGTAGCCCACTCCCTCTTCACGCCCCTTGCCTGCTGGTCCTTCTCGATGCCCCCCAGGACTCTGCGTTGTGTTTTAATTGGTGTGTGAGGGGTGTTTGTGTGTAGAGATGGTTCTGGATTGTGGTTGAGCACCTTCTTGCACTTTATTGGCCCAAATAACACTGCTGCACACTGTTGCTGCTGACATGGATACCTTCGGGGCATATAGAAACACATTAAACAAACATGGCATCCTACGCTGACAGAACTGTCCCAGATTTGACAAAAACCAAAACAACTGCTTGTACCACCAAGAGGCAGACAATGCAACACCACCACCTAGTGGGATAACCAACTAACTCCCTTACAAGTACATGTGCAGCTATGTGTGTGAAATACATCCAGGTATCTGCACATAGACACACAACAGATACACATACCCATATACACACTCTGTATTGGGTTTGGATATCTATTTGTTTATGGGTTATTCCATCTCTAATCATCAGGGGCCTTCTGCTCGACCTCTGATTTGCTTCAAACTTTTCCATCTATAGATGTTGAAAATGGTAGCAGTGAACTTTTAAAGTCACATATCAAAAACTTTCCAAGATAAAATGTTTTTTTTTTGTAAAGTGGATATAGATGTTAGACATTTCCCCTTTTCTGACCCCAAGGATGAACTAGAATCTGCAGTTCAGGAGAAATAGCAAATGTGATTGCAGGTCAATCTACAGTTTGTACAGTTCAAAGGAGGAAGCTGGTATCAAACCTTATTTCTTGAGGGCACAAACTGAGCCACAGCAACCACAACAAGCTCAGCATGTTTAAATCTCTCTGCTGTTCAGTAGAAGTATCAATAGAGGACAGTCAAAGACAACAAATATCTGCCACAGCAGTATTTAATGATCTGATCTGTCTTGCAAATGCCTTAAGGGACGATAAATCCTCTTCAACTACTTCAGAACTCGGCAGCACGAGTTCTAGAATAGAATAGAATGCCTTTTATTGTCATTGCATAGCATGTAAGGAGATAGAGAGCTGCCCCATAAATGTACAAACATAAAAATACCCAATATGTACATAATGTATATACAAATAAACAAACAAACAAACAAAGAGATTATTAAACAGTCCACATACACTCAGTATCAATATTAATATAATATTGTACCATTATATTGCATAATGCATCAGTGAATTTCACCTTGCATCAGTATATTTCACATGCCCAGTATATTGCACCAGTAAAGAAAATATTGCACAACACTGTGTTGGTTTTCTAAGACCAGAAGGAGACATTACACCAATTCTAAAGTCTCTCACTGGTTACCTGTCTCTTTTAGAATTGATTTTAAGATCCTTTTATTAGTTTATAAAACTCTTAAAGGTCTTGGTCCTTCATATTTATCAGATTGCTTTTATCTTATGGACCCTCAGGTCTTCTGGTCGTGACTTTTTAATTAAACCTGAATTCAGAACAAAAACATACGATGAGGCAGCATTTTGTTTTTACATCTGTGGAACAGCAGAAGACCTGAGGGCAGCAGAGAGTTGATATTTTTAAAATATTGTTGTGTCGTGAAAAAATGGTGTAAATGTTCGAATTTACAAACACAAGAAACAATTTGCTGGTCGTTGATCAATGTGGAAAATAATAAAGTTCATCCAGATTCTCAAATCAAAAACAGTGCAACAGATTTTTGGATTGAACAGAAAACTGAGGAGTTAATTCCAGTGATCAGTTCTATATAGTTCTGTAAAGTTTAATCTTTGGTGCATTTTCATACAATTTAATAAACCTTTCTTTCTTTACAAAGACAAAAGCTTCCACTAGATGAAAAATACATTTTCTTAGAAGGACATAAAGTCTTTTTAAATTTTTTATCCTAAAAACATGACATACTGTGACATTTTAAACACATAATACTGATGTTTATTTACTACAAACCTTAATATGACATTTTTAATGACTTACTTTATTTTGAGATTTTTAGTATCCATAAACGGTGGTCAGAGAAAAAGTCAGGATGCTGTTAATATTTTACTATATATGTCATGTTCCAGTATTTTATAGTATCTTACTGAAAGCTGACAGTAAAGTTTGTTGTAAAATAATGTTATGATGTTTTGTTAAAATGTTTCTGAGTGAAAGAGACATGTAGAGACTGAACTATCTGTTCAAAAGGGAAACTGTTTCTCTAACAGGAGGAGACTCTGGATACAGAACTCAACACAGAAACACTGAGGAACCAGACCACCAGAACCCAAATCCAGGATACAGAGGTTCAGTGAATGTGGTGCTGAAGGTGTGCAGGTGGATCAGAGAGTCAGAGGAGACTCTGTAGAAGGACAGAGTTCCAGCAGGACAGTCCACATAAACTGACACTCGGTTATAGACTGAAGACCTGATGGATGTCGACCTGTTATTGTGTCTGACAGAGTAACCATCATGATCAGAGCAGAACAGAGTCCAGGACTGATCATTACATCCAAACACACAGTCAACACTGTCTCCTCTCCTTCTGATTCCTCTGTAACTCACTGATATATGAACGCCTCCTCTCCACTCAACCTCCCAGTAACAGCGACCAGTCAGACCAGTTCTAAACAGCAGCTGATACCAGTCAAACCTCTCTGGATGATCAGGATACGACTGAACCTCCTTCACACGTGTCACCTTCCTGTTGTTGTCAGACAGTTTGAGTTTTCTGTTTACTGTGTTTGTGTCGACTGTGATTTCACAGGCATCTGATGGAGAGAACAAACACAGTTATTGATGGATCATGTGATCAGTATTAAAGCTTTGATGATGACCTCAGAGATGTGGCAGTTTGAAGATGGTTGAATGTGCTGCTTTGTTTCCATGAATCCATTAAAACACACTTACACTTCCTCAGACCTGGTGTCAACCATCGGACTCCAGCAGGCGTCACCCTGAAAGGAGGAGGACGGTCAGAGCAGCAGCGACTCTTTCAGCAGCACACATGGACGTTATATATAACGTCCTTTATATATATATAAAGGACCAGTCCAACATGGAGACACATACACCTGCATGTCCGTCTGTCTGTACCTGAGAGTGTCCAGTCTGCAGTGTGGATCCTCCAGTGCAGCCAACAGCAGCTTCTCTCCTGAGTCTCCTGGATGGTTGTAGCTCAGGTCCAGCTCTCTCACGTTTGAGGGCTTGGAGCTCAGAGCTGAGACCAGAGAAGCACAGCCTTCCTCTGTGATCAGACAGCCTGACAGCCTGCACACACAAAACAACAGCAACCTGACTGACAACACTTGGCTGGATGTTTCTCACTCTTTGTTTTCCTCCTTGTCTTTCAGCTACATTTTGGTGCAGATTCGATGCGTCTGAAGTAAATAAAGAATCTGAACAATGATTAGTGGGATGTAATAATTCAATAACAAAACAGGAAATGGACAATCCTCTCAGAGGTTAATTGTTGGAGTCCAGAAAGTCCTGCTGAAGTTCAGGAAAAGGTCATTTGATGAATCACATCAGCAGAAATGATTCTACACAGGTTAGCTGTTTATCC
>OMNN01086663.1:0-11265 GCA_900302755.1 Chromis chromis
TATTATAATCAGGTAAAATAGTGTTTTATATGATTTTTGTTGGGTTTAAATCCTTAATATGTAAATTACTTGAGTAAATTTGCATTATAAATAACTCTACATGGTCTTAACCCAATATTTAGGCTTGTGAGTTTTTTTTTGGTTTTTTGTTGTTGCTCGAAGGCACTTTGGTGCAACAGCTGCTGTTTTAAATGTGCTGTATAAATAACTGTGACTTGACCGTCTTAGAAGAAGCAAATACAATGTCAAGTGATGTCCGCTGGCAGCAGAGAACCTGCTCACTGATCTCAGCTCAGTCTGTAACCTGCAGCTTTTTCCTCGCTCCTTTGTGACATTATTAACAGGGCAGATCGGGTTAAACATGTTTTCCTCCACTCTGTAACTTCCCCCGTCTTCTCCGCCTGCTGTCACCCCGAGAGACTCTGATGTGTTAGTCAAAGACACTTTGACAAGCTGTTTGGCTGCTGCAGATGTTCGCTCTCACAGCGCTGACATGTTGTTGTAGTCTTAGACAAAAAAAATGCGACGCTGACAGAAAATTTGTCAGCATCAGTGTGTGACAGCGGTGACGGAGCAGCTCTGATACGACTTTCTGGCTCTCAGTCCAGCCGTGAGTCACTCTGATCGATGTGTAAATCTGATAGTAGCCCCAGACCGACTACAGACCTTCAAGAGCACTGCTGTGCATAAATAACCCGGATGAATCAAACCTACACACAGTGAAAATCAATCCGGGCTCTAACTGTTATTTCTCGATTAGCAGCACACAGAACCGTCCCGAGTAGAAAACATCACGTTAGAAGTGTGAAGACCTTGCACTCATACAACAAGAAGCCTTTATGAATATTGATGACTTGCTCATCCTGCAGCGGTGAAAGTCCTGTGAAGCTCCAACATTCATAGTCAGGGAAAATCAATTTGCTTTACTGCAATCAAAAAACACTTAGAGGAGCCTGCACGTGAAAGGTCATTCGGTCAAACCCCAAATCGGCCGTGAGAACGTGGAAGAAGAAAGTCTGATCTTTTAAAGCCCCGAATGACACTCGATGAAGCACGTAACCCAGATTGTGAGTTAATGGACTCAGAGATCAACAGGAGGTTGCACTGAGAAGATCGTTTGCAGGGGGAAAAAAGGCAGGACAGCTTAGTGTTTCCCCTTCGGCAGCTCACATCTACACACTGCTCTGTAAAAAAGATTAGCCCTAAAAGTCTCAGAGGCGCAGTCGCATTGTTACAGCAGCACAACATCAAAGTGGAAAAAGCGACGGACAAGGTGATAAACACATATAAAAATGTCAAATCCTTACCCCTAGATCAGATAGGAGAGTGTTAAACCGACACAGTATTTTATGTTTTCTTACTGATGCATGATTGAACAACTTAAAGTGCGGTCACCAAGAAAGTTGTGCAGAACTAAAAGGCCATAGCTGCTTGATTAAAAGGTCATGTCTCCACCCGGAACTTGCTTTATCTGCATTTCAAATGAAAGAACAAACAGTCGTACTAGAGCTTGGTACCATGAACCCATCTTTAACTTCACAAAAAGAAGGAAACATGTCCTAATTATTCTTTTTTTTTTTTTAGATGCTTACTTAAAAAAAGGCAGAATAAAAGATCACAATAATTTTTTTGCACATATTTCTTGCAGCAACTTGAAGTGCTTCTTGATGATTTACTAGTACAAACAGTTGCACATACGACACGTGAGGCTGTAAAATGAACTGAAGGGTGAATGTTTGCAGGTGTTGAGTGCCAGTCGGTATCTTTGACCAACTTCACGTTGAAAAACATCCTTTAAAAAGCTGTTTTGTGCGTCTTTCGTAGCCAAATCTTGCCTCATTTTGACCCATGGAAGATGTCAAGAATTCTAAACTTGCAAGAACTTAAATGCACCATGTTTGAGCTCTTTCACACCAGTCTTACTGCGCAAACTTCTTACCTGTAGAGAGACACAATAATAGCAAAAAAATCAGTCTGAATTGATCGTAAAAAAAAAATCTAAACGAATGGAATTTGAGAGCTGGCAGAGTTTGCAAGTTAATTATCTTCACCTCCATCCAAGATAATTTTCTGTCACCTGAAACCTGCCAGCTTCCAATCATCCACGCTCCACAGCTCCACCCTTGTCACGGTGATGAATTAGCATAAATCAGCGCATATTCTGTCATTCCCTTTAGCTCATCAAAGCTGTCCTGTAGCATCAGTCAAAAGAAGATGAATCGTCTGTTTGCTGCCTTTCCATCAAGCGCCGTGCCGGATCCCCGGGATCCCCGAGCGGGAATGTAACGATTGGGGTTGGAAAACTGGATGAATAGTTCACCCCTCTCATTTATTCTTCGCCTCCCCAGACATCTGATCTCCCTTCCCGCTCTCTTATCTCTCCCCCGCTCCCCTTTTACCCCATCTCCTCAACTCTCGTCTCAATTTATCTTCTGCCTTTCCAATTCTTCTCCCATCTCCTATCCTGCCTTTCTTGTCCTTTCCACTTGATTCATTCCTTGAGACTCATCTTCTCACCTTTCCCTCCACTCTCCTCGATGTCCTCTTTTTTTTTCCTCCTCAGTTTTAAATGGCTCTCCTCTCCCCTCTATCACTCTTCTCCGTCCTCCTCTCCTGCCCCGTCAGACCTCTTATCTTCTTGTTTTTTCAATTCCCACTCTTTCCCCTCTCCTACTGGTGAATTATCCTCTTTTCTCCATTCCCCTGCCCTCCCACTACATCCATCTCACCATCTGCCCTGTCGGAGACACATTAACCGATAATCATTGAAGTCCTGTTGCAGTTCATCATGTCAGCGTTTCCACATCTGCACAAAACTGACAGATGACCTTTATACATAAGCTCCAAACCCTTCTTTCACCTGCTCGTGCTAGAGAAAACACCTTAAATCAAACATGGACTGGACTGCACAGCGTCGCCGATTACTTGCTGACTGCCCAGACTCCCCAAAATCAACCAATTTGCTGAAACTGTAAGCTGCGTCGCGCTGGAAATCAATTGGAATGAGCCAGACTGTTTCGACTCGAACTCGAGGCCAGCAGATCAGCGGCGCTCAACCTTTCCCGAGGCAGAGGACAGTCTCACCTGGACACAGTAATCCACAGAAGACTGGGCTCGGGATGATCTCAAAATGTCACCCGAAGCCAGTCATGAACATGCATTTTTAAACACACCTTGCCTTCATTAGCGCTGCAGACATATTACTAAGTAGCGTTCCAGCTGCTACACAAAGTCCTCAGATGCATTAGAGCCTCCTAAACATCTTTAACATCTTCGGGGGCTTGCATTCGCTTGTATTCTGTCTTTTATAAAATGTTTACTGGAGCACAAAGTAGATGATGAAGCCTCAGAAACATCTGTGAATGGCTGTGTTCCCTCTCTGGTGTGCAGCTCAGACAAGCTCATTTCAGAACTTAGAAAAGTTGGCATGTTTACTCGCTGCTTCTGTCTTGGAACACCGCTTGAGACAAATGCAAAAATAGTCATGCAAGTTGAAGCACGCCGCTGCTTTTCTTGTGCCTCTTTATGCATCGTTGCCCTTTCAGAATTCAGAGGCTGCATGTGGAGTTTTCTTGCAAACAAAGAAAGTGATGTTTACATTCGCTGTTGCTCATCATATCCCACTGTGTGGATCCTTGGGGCTGAGCAAATGTGAGTGCATTTCCGCCGTCACGGACCATTTGCGAGACGGTTTTCTGAACATTTTCAAACTTGTGTCTTCTACGCTCGTGTTTCCAAGAGTCGTAGTTTTCTTCCTCCTTTTCCTTTGTAGGTGTATTGTTGTGTTTCTTAGCAGATTACTGCTCCCAGCTGTTATTTTTTGGATAAAAGGAATGTCTGTCATATCGCCGAGTACAGAAACATCACTGATGGGTAAGCTACCTGCAAAGTGTTGTGAGCTAAGCTGCCATTTCAGAAGGATTTACCATCCGACGTTGGTGTCTGCTTGTGTAGATCCCCATGTACACAAAGTGAGGAATTATGCAGTCAATGCAGTCTTACAGCAACCTAACAAGTGAGCCAAAACATGATTAGTTGAAAAGTTGGCTCGAACCATAGAATGTATATAAAGATGGACAAACCCTGAATGAAGCTCTTGGCAGTGCCTGACTTCTCCTAATTGCAGACTAATCCAAAAACAAGCAAAGAGGTTGAGTGCGAGTGGAACTGAGGTGGACCATGCTAATGTCTCTGTGACAGCACTAACCTGCCATGCCTTTTATTATGCATAACTTTGAGCCTCAATACAATTTAAATGGGTGAGTTACATAAACATTTACATCCCAAACAGTTGTCATGAATGGAAAAATTAGCTATAGAGACCACAACTGGATTTGTACAAGGCTGTATCCTGTTTATTTCTGCTGTAATGTTGGCTATATTTAACATGGGGATTGATTTGCCTTTGGAGCCAACCTCAAGTGGCCATTCGAGGAACTGCAGGTTTTGTGCAATGGCTTCATTTTTTCACTATTGAAAGTTGCTGCCTGCCGCCTCAAACCAGAAATGATAAAGGGTCCCTCAGTAGGATGAACAATGCATATGTTTATACACACTGTTTGAGACGTCTGATGCAACAGGACTCGGTTTCACCACATCATGACTTCTGTCTTTTCGGCGGCAGAGGCAAAAGCAAAAGGACCAACAACAGCATGAAAACAAACAAGGGTTGCCAACATTTCCAGTTATTCAACATGTCTTTGACGCTGCCCTCAGTATTCCGTACTCACTTAGAAAGTTTTGAGCATCAAACACTTCATTTCTTGCATCCTTGTGCATTTTTATGCACCAGTTTATACCAACTAAATTCAGTCACAATGAGTAAACCTTGCAGTCTTTTGCTCGTGTTATGTTCATGTTTCATGCATCTTTGTAATACTGAGGAGTCTGACCTGCAGCCACCTCAACCTTCACTGGAATGCTCTTGTTGGCTACATATGTGACTGTAATGGTGCCACATACTGACCTGTAGTTTTGTTTCAGAGCATGTTGCTTGAAACTTCAGAAATGCTCGGGAAATTGTAGCTTGTGTGGACAGTACTGACCCCACTACTCAACCGATAAAGAGCTTCACTACTGAAAAGCTATTTTAATTTCTGCAAACCATTTCCACCCCGCTGCTGAGAGATGAATTTAAAATGACAACACCACAACTTGTAAGACTGTCATCAGAGCATTTCTCCTTGATGCAATTAGTGGTCATAAACTTCTTGGTGGAGACTTTGGATTAAAAGCAGTTTGAAATCCTCCGATAAACTATCCTCACACGACGACAGCACAACTTCCCAAAACTACTGAGTTGATCCATTCTAAAGCGACAGGATAATACTTCATCTGTGATATTCAAATATTTATGTCATGTGATAAATGTCAGCAGTCCCTCACAGATGGAGTCTGGTCAGTTTTAAGCGTTGGGATGGTGGGTGGTGTCACTCTCTGCATCGTAAGAAGTGAAGCTGAGCAGATGGCTGCTCTCTGAGCGGTTATGCTGAATCTAGAACCAACCGGTTTGACAGCTGGAAACCAGCAGGAAGGGGGTCTGCGCTGAAATACCACCAACTGAGGGGATTTGCTTGTAAAATAAGCTCATGATTCTTCTCTGACCTTCAATTTCATGGTGACATCACATTGCAGATCAGTCTGAGGGATCTCAGCAAGCCCCGAAGCTTTCACCTAATGAAGCTTATTATGGAAATCAGGGAGCTTGCTGTTTGGGGGGCCCATGATGACCACATTTAAACATACATGAGCAAACATATAGATAGAAGCTATATTTAGGACTGGGGTTTGGTAGTGTGATATGGAATAAAGAACTGCAGCAGAGGGGTGATGAAGAAAGAGGCTAGAACTTCATAGAACTGCACATCGTAGGACGCAATGATGCAGAGTTACGTCAGACATTTTAAAGCAGGAAAGAATTATATTAACTGAAACACATACTGTAGATACACAGATATGAGTTTTTAGGAACTTTAAGAACAAACACACAGATTTAGGGGAGAGTTATTGTTTGCTTGGAAGGCAGAAACACTTAAAATTGTTCACAATTGAAAACCAGAAAATGAGCTCTGAGATACAACACATGATTTTAAAACGTATATGACATGAAGCACAGTCTGCTTATGTTTAGACACAGTTGGTCAGTTTATTTCAGACTGCATTGAAAGCTTTGCTGTGCTCGTCACTTCAGAAATGCTTTGGAAGACAACAGAGTTACCACCACATGACTGAGAATTTTAGTTTAACTAGTAATGCTGCTGCACTCTAAAGTAATTCAAGGAACCTAATCCGACCACTGACTTGTGTGCAAGCTTGCAAGATAAAAGATCATTAATTGATTTAAATAAATCTTAAGTTTTAAACAATATTTTGATGTGCTGGATTGACATAATGTTATGATGTGAAATTTGGCAGTTAATTGACACTTGTTGTTATCTGTGCCATGTTTTTGGATAAATTCACTTTATGATTGACGCATCTCTCCACAGCATTTAACTTGAGTGCAATACAACTAAAGTACAGTTCACTGCATGGTTTGGCTTGCTGTACTACCACCTGCCCAAGCTTGATGGGGACTGTGCCTATAACTATATACTAATAATTTAGTTGTGATTTAGTCTCGCTTTTGCCGGGCTATTCTGTAGTACAAGAAATCTGACTGCACCTCAACATCCTTCTGCTATAGGGGGTTTGTTTGCATTTCTTCAGACCAGTCAGAATTGATTTGGATAGAGATAAGGAAAGGATGCAGCTTCAGTGATCCCTCAAAATAGCGACAAGTGAAAGTTTTTTGGTTGAACATTTGCATACATTCTGGGTTGTTGTTGCTGTTTCCCGTAGTAAAGGGAATTTTGAACATGCAGACAGCAGAAGGGAAGGACAAAGCCATCTAAAATGGGCAGCCAATGCCTATATCCGGTACGTCAGACTAAGTTACCCATGTAAAGCAATCAAATACGTTGCACTCCCTTTAATGTACTGGCCTTAAATGCCTTTTAACCTAAGCAAGGTTCTACAAAGTGCCTCTTATTTACCCATTCACGCACACAATCTGGAGCGACTTAGAATTCAGTCTGTTGCCTAACAGCGATCCAAAGACTTTATAAAGTGGAGAGGCCAGAGATCTAATCACCAACCTAGCAATTAGTGGACAAACTTATCTATTACCTGCGTGCACAGCTGCCCTGATAACTGATCCTTTCTACAGCAGCACTTGCCCTGTTGCTGTTAAAGCTTGCATGCGAATAGTTTATAGGGTTGAGTCACTATGTAATGGATGTGCTTATAAGTGTCATTCTAAAAGTCTGCAGCAACACAAAGTCTGTAAAAACTCAGCTCTTGCAGCACAGTCTATCCCAAGAAACCAGACACTTTAACAGTAAACTGGTAAATGTTCTACTTTTACTTTGTTACAGTTATGTAAACTCTAGTCTCATCAGCATACAAAGACATTAAAATTAACTTCTATAGGTTAAGATATTATTGATTCACATCTACCTTGCAGTGGATAAATGCCAGTAATTCATCTAATATTCAGAAATAGGACATTCTGCATTATTGTGGAGCTGAAATCATATATTCACGTTTATAGATTTATACTTTTCAATAGATTTTTGTGTTTTTTTTTGCTCCAGGTCTGTGCTGCTGACTTTTAAAAGCCACATTTCCAAACATAGTGAGACAAACAAGTCAAGAGCACATTCACCGGAAACCTGCTAAAAGTTTAACTTCGTCCTTGGCCAACCTATTTATGAAATGAATAGTAATTTCTGCGTTAAATCTGCTAACCCGTAACAGAATGGGTCGACCGTGGGAGTTTCGCTGATGAATTCATAAATTGATTTCATAAATAAAGGGTCTTGAGGGTAGGAAGCAGAGCTAATTCCTCCCTTTTCTTCTCTCCCAATGAGTCCTGCTGGTTAACTACAGAGTTCAGGAGAATATGAGGTGTAAAAGTTCAATGCCACCCCATCATTAAACCTTTACAGCTTCAGCACTGGGTGACTGCGCTCGCCCCAGCAAGGTCACAGCTGGCCAGCGGGCAAAAGTAATATTTATAGAAACTCCCCTCTGGCTTTTCAGATAATACACTTTTGGAAAAATGCCGTATGATACCCGCTCTAGTGAAAGCATCTTCAGCTGCTTTTAGAGCGCTGATGGACAATCATGGGTCACAGAGGGCTGACAGGGTTTCGCTTTAACCAATAACCGCACAACGGGGTTTCACTGATTAGCTCCGGTTCGGTTCATGAGAAGCAAAATCATCTGTTCGGCCTCCTTCATGAACACTGTGTGTGAACAGAAAAGAAGTGGAGGCCACCTTTTTACACTCAAAAGCTCAAATTTAGTGTGTTTATTTATTAATTACTGTTTTTAATGATTATATTTGAAGTAGATTTATACAGCTAGACTTTCTGGTTGGGTTTGGGCCAATTCTAAAGGAGGATAATGATACAGAAAGTCCCACCTTGCAAGTCGACAGGATTGGTTCCTTAAGTTTGTTACGTGCAAATTAGTAAAGTTAATCTCCATAATTACCAATGATGTAGGGTTGCAGCCTTATTATGTATTATAGCCAGGTTAAGTTGTATTTTATATCATTTTTATAGGGTTTTAATCCCTAATATGTAAATTACTCAGGTAAAATCACACGATAAATAACACTTTATGGTTTGTAGCAATCAGGAACGTATAATTTGGGCCATTTTAAATGTAATAAAGCCAATAACGTAATAACTTGCCAATAATGTAATAAGGTTTTTGAGCCAATAACGTACATAATACTCTTCAGTTTTTTTTTTGTTACATTTGTCAATGAGTGTTCATGTTCTATGTTGTATATTGGAGTTAAGTGACATTATAGTGCCAGTCCAGTTATTTAAATACATTTTTTTGTTTTTTTTTAAAGTATTTTGGGGGGGGAGTTTTTCCCATTTTTAATGATGAAGAGTGACGGTGAAAGGGGGTATAGAGGAGAGAGACATGCAGCAAAGGGTCTTAAGCAGTGGCGGCTCGTCAATAGGGGGCGCTACGGCGCCGCCCCCATCAAAATTGCAGGAAAAATGTAAAGACACAATAAACATAAATTACGTAGTAAAAGTAATTGTCACATCTGTTCACTCCTAAAATGTGTCTGACTTGATTTTCCAGCATTCCCATTCCATACTGAGTTTATTTGGGGTTGTTTATTTGTGAGGACCTAAATACATACGTTTCTATGGCGGGGCGCCGGCCAAATGAGTGTGTATGTAGGCTCTGAAACTTTTGGCTTCCATGTGACTGAATGCTGGTCTCTAATTGGCTACTTAAAAATTCTCTTCGGGGCGCAGGCAGTTGCGCCCCTGACCAATCAGCGTCGTTCTTCATCCAACTTGTCAATCAAAGTCACGCCTCTGGCAGTCAAGACGGGAGATGATGGCGGCTGAAGAAGAGGAGAGCAAACTTTATTTAACTTTGGAATAGCGCAATTATATCACCGTTTCTGCTATTGGAACAAAAATCCAACGGTTTCTGAAAGGTGGCGTCATTACGATACTTTCATTCGTGCCCTCCACCCCCAAGGAAGCTCTCGAAGCAGACCCTTAGTTCCCAGAGAGCAGAGAGCTGCCCCGTATGATTAAAAAGAAAACACACACACACAAAAAAATCTATGCTCAGTTTCATAGTTTCCCCCCACTAAAACACTAAAATCAAATTCTGAATGTGTGTTTTTCTTCATTTTAAGCCATCATTACTCTTATAACAGGCAGTAAATTGTAAATAACTGCCAGATATTGGAAGTTTCTTCTGAAAAAATGGGCACCAGCACTCACAGGACATTTTCTGACCTTTTTTGTAATCAAAATAAGAAAAAAAGACCAGGTGGACATTTTGAGGCGCAGGTCTTAAAGGGTTAAGTAGTTTATTGTTATGTTGTAATACCTGTCCTCCAGTGCGCCCCCCAAAATTTTTTTACCACCAGCCGCCACTGGGATTAAGCGGTGCAATGGATGGATGGGTTTATGGCATTATGTCTGTGTCATTCTGCACATAAGACAATTTTGAGTTCTCTCTACTTACAGCCATGGTTGTGCTTTTTCAATAGAGGTGCAGGAGTTTATATTGCAGTGAAGTTCAGACTGTTAAACTTATTTGGGGTGAGATTACTGACAACACACACTAACACAGTTAACTGACAGCCGGGACATGTGCTCTGTGCAAAGGAAAGCTTTAGAAAACCAAACATGTGCTTCCTGAAATTAATGCTCAATTAAACATCAATCTTTATTTTTAACTATGCCAACCTATGAATCCCGAGACAGTACATTAACTCTCATTAAGATCAGAGACAATTAATGAAAGTGTATTTGCAGTGCAGCTGCAACACTCAAAGTGGCCAAGATAAAATTATCTCAGCTCCAAGGTTCACTTCTTCGTGACTAAGATGGGAAAGAAAAGCTAGCAAAATGATTCCCAAAGGTCAAGAGTAAACTGTCAAGGTTTCTTGAGGTCACATGAATTACGAGTGTCCTTTTCTCAAAAGGAGGAAGCGGTGAGACACTGTTAATGCTGCAAAACCTCTGAGGGAGGATGTTTGGGTGGATGTTACAAAGTGACTTTGACCTTATGGGCTTAAGTTTCTATCTCCTCCTTCTGAAGTCTTCTTTAAGTCTTTCCCTTAACCGAACCAAACTGTAACCAATGGTTGTTAACTAGTAGTGTTGGCAGATCAGAAATCGTTAACATAATCTGTATTTGTAATGATCACATGGGCCTATCTGGAAAACACACAGCCTGCAGTATTTGGTCATTTAGGACTTCCTGGAAAAGTGCCATTGCCTCTAATTGTGTCTACTGTGTGTTGTATGATCATTCTGGCCGGAAATTGTGGGATATTTCTTGTGTCAAATTTATTGCCAGACAAATGTCAAATACCAGTTTATATTAACATTGTTAAAAAAAAGTTTTTTAAAAAGGGTAATATTCCAGCAGCTGCGGCACCAAAAATATATATACTGTAAAATAATGGAAAATAATCATCCCATAAAATACAGTAATTTTCCATAATAAAAACACATTTACTAGCCTTCATTTTACATGTGATCATGCATATTTTTTTCTTCTATATTCATAATTAAACATCAAAAAGCCGATAAATAAATAAACAAACACATAGTGCCATTATTTGTATGTAATTTTCAAAAATATATTTACAATATTAAACTTGAATACAACAGTTTCATCTATAAAATAAAAAAGAAATATTTGTGAAATTGCCTTAAATTT
>OMNN01086680.1:0-10450 GCA_900302755.1 Chromis chromis
TTCCCCGCTTTGTATGTGACTGGGGAACATAGGACCCTTTTTAGGAAAATGGGGAACAAAGGACCCTTTTTCTAAATAAGGGTCCTATGTCCCCCGCTTTTCCCCAAAAGGGTCCTATGTTCCCCAGTATGTATTGCGACTGGGGAACATAGGACCCTTTTTAGGAAAAATGGGGAACATAGGACCCGGAGACCAGTGGCATTAACATTAGTACTCTGTAAGTGTATGGAGAGGGTGGTGGATCACCACCTCACCTCCATGGTGGCAGACAGGCTTGACCCTTGCCAGTTCGCTTACAAGGCAAAGAGAGGGGTGAGGATGTCTGTCTCACTCTCACTCTCCTGGACACTGTAGGCTAAAACCTGGACTCCCCACACCCCCACACATAGATTTTATTCAGTGATTTTTCCTCAGCTTTTAATACAGTTGATCCCAAACATTCTCTGCAATCACCTCCATGAGTTACAGGTCAACCCCTCACTAACACTTTGGATAAAGCACTTCTTACAGAACTGGCCTCAGCATGTGATAGTCAATGGTTTTAATAATAATAATAATAATGCATTGGTTTTATATAGCGCTTTTCTGGACACTAAAAGACGCTTTACATTGCATTATTCATTCACTCCATACTCGATGGTGGTAAGCTACGTATGTAGCCGCAGCTATTTTCCATTTATACAAATAATATAACCAGCAACACCAGTCATACCTCACTATGCAGATGACATGGCCCTCGTCGCTCACATCAAAGATGAGAACTCCCTATCTGTATACTATGCACAGGTAAACAGCTTGATGTCCTGGGTTAAAGAGAGTTCATTGGAGCTTAATGTCTCTAAGACAAAAGAACTGTGCTGTGGAGGAGGACGAACACCCGACCCCCACCACCCTCTCTTCAACCCCCTGAGACTGAATGGACAGACTGTGGAACAGGTAGAGATTTTCAGGTACCTCAGCATTGAGACTGACAGGTCTCTGTCTTTCTCCAAATACACTGACTGTTTACAGAAAGGCACATCAGCGGCTGTTCCTACTGAGGAAACTCAAAGGTTTTAATGTCAGGAAGATAATTTTAACAGTTGTGTACAAATCCCTCATTGAATCTATACTCACCTTTAACATCACATCTTGGTTCAATTTCATTTCCGTTAAGAACAAATCAAAGCTCTCCCGGTTCATCAATCAAGCAAACAAAATGACTGGCCAAACTCAAACCCCTCTCTCAGTCCTCCATAGGCAGGCAGTTGAAAGGAAAACCAATCACATTACAAAAGATTCCACTCACCCTCTGTACAGTTCATTCCAGCTACTACCATCAGGACGCCGCTACAGAGCCCCGCTGGCCAGAAAAAACACCTACAAAAACTCCTTCATCCCTACTGCTGTAAATATTTTAAACACATTTTAATGATCTTAACACTGCCATTTGACTTATTATACATATACTTTTATACTTTTAAAACATTTTGTATGTATGAATGGGTGTATGGTTGATGTAGAGCAACGTCTAAGACGATTTTCTGTCATGGCAGACAATAAAGTTTTCTGATTCTGATTCTGATTTACAATTAGTATTTATGTATTCATAGCATAGAAATGTCTTAGCATATAATATTAATATCTAATAATCCCTCTCTCTCTCACAAACACATGCACATGTGCGTCCGCACGCACACACACACACACACACACACACACACACACACACACACATATAATGCCATTGCATGTTTTTGCTTGTTTTAGGGTTCATTGCTTAGATATACTATATGTAGAGTATATGTAAGCGCTGACAAAATTGCATTAAAAAAACTCTTTAACTCTGCATTTTTTCATTGAGTATCAGAATTTAACTGCAAACTATTACATTCGGTTTCAGGTTTATTGCAATACAATACAGTTTAAATTTAATAAATTAAAATTAAAATTACATGACTCAAATTAAAAATTTTATTTCAATTATTCAAGTTGAGCAATACCTATTCAAATAAAAATCATTCAGATGCAGTTTCTAGTGGCACAAATGTCTGCATATTGGTAGTCCTCTAATGAGACAGCATGCTGTGTTATATCACTTTTGCTTTCCAGACCTTTCTTAATATATCAAACTCTGAATTCAGGCCACTTTTTCTTTGTGTTTCATGTATGTGTGAGCCCTGTGTTTGTCACTGTTTCACAGTGATGAAACATTAGCATTATCAGTAGACTGCACAGCAGGGTGCAGAGGTTATCTTCCACTGTCAGATGTGATACCTTCAGTTGCTCCAGGAAATATTGTCTGTTCCACATTAAAGCTGTGTGTCACAACTGCAGGTAAAATAAAGGCCCAGGATGGAGCTCCTTACAGTTTTTATTCTTCCCTGTTAATCTGTTGATTGTCCTGCGACTAACTTTTCAGACATTTTTAACCTTTATCATGAAATTCATTATTTTTACCAATTTAGTCCCTTAAGAGTTGGACTGAAAACATTTGAGGACATTTAGAGGGGAAATGTGTTTTTGTTGAAGCCATTAACAACTCGTAGTTATCTGCACAATGGTAATGTCTGCAAAACAATTTTCACAAGATTCAGAAGTCAAAAAGGTTTGGAACCACTGGATTCAGTTCTAACAATACATGAACATACCATGTGCTAATTTTTTTTTTTTTACATAAAATGTTGCATTACATGACAAAACTAACTGGACACTAATGTAACATTTTAAAATATTGTTTTTTAAATGTATGAAAGCAAAGAATACCCCCTCCTTTTACACTTGAATGTACCCTCAGATAAAATGCTTATTTTAGAACAGCCAGACCTGTGAATAATTGATGACTCATGATTACTGCACAGTGCATGTTAGTTTGGTTTATGTCTGATTTGATTGTGATTTGCTCTGATGCAATGATAAGGATAATGACCTGTGATCAAGGCAGCTGCAGCTTTTGGAGCCAGGTGCTGCAGTTGCTCTCCAGTGACTGCACAGGCTTAGGGCATGGAGGGAAACTCTTAGCTTACACCTGATCTAGCTGCTAATTGGTTCAGATGTTGACTCAACAATATGACATTTGATAGAAACTTTTCATTTGGAGAATTTATTCTGGTTTTGAAGGTTTATTTTGTGAGGAGAACACATGTGGCTGATGGTGACGTTTATTTGTCAGAGAGGCTGAATACATTCAGATTACATATCATAAAGTGCAGATAATATATCACAGCTCTAGTCTATTGTATATACATTCTCAAAGTATTCAACACCAAAACCCTTGGTAAGGGATGTAAAGATTCTTAAAATTACATTTGGACTGGTGTTTCAGCCCTGACAGTCTAAATATCTGACAGATCAGTAATAAAAGCTGTTGTCTTCTATTTCTATCTACTAAATTTGAATATTTATTAAGGTTTTTAGTTTACTGGTGTGCTATGAGAGGGCTGGGTCTGCTACATGTACATTTCTGTGAAATTGAGGTTGAACCTTGAATGCAGATCTCATACCCCATACCTCACCAAGAAGAACCAGGTGCTAGTTCGGTGGTGGTGCTATAGTGCTGGTGCTTAGTTGGTTCAAATCTCGTTACTCCTAAGAACCGGTTTGCTTTTCCATTGGCAAGGAGCCAAGTTGGAGCCACGCCATTGTGTCACCGTTAGACTGCATACGTAGCTGTTTGCTCCAACAACGCTCACGCCACAGTGCCAGGAAGCACTGGGTCTCCTCCTCCTCTGACCACTGCTGTTTGAGTTTAGCGTCCACTTTCAGCTGTTTAAAAAAAAAAATCTACTACAAAATTAAACACGAGTTGCTCGGCTGTTTTTTTTTTTTTTAAATGGCGGTTCTGTGGTTCCACCATTGACTGTTGGTCACGATAACCCAAACTCCAGCACCTGATGTACTCAGTTCTTAGCTCTGGCCAAGCAAAGAGTTAGTGCTTGCTAAGCACCAGTTTTTAGCACCTGGAGCCGGTGCTTAGGTGGTGGAAAATACTGGTGCGAAGTCAGGCACTGGAACCAGCTCGGTGGAAAAGGAGCAACCAGATTACCTGTATAGCATTTTAGCTACCCTGTCATTATGAAAACTTGGAGAGTGTGCACAAACTGTTAACATTTTAAGAAATCTCGGTGCTTCTGTAACTACTACTGAACCGACTGAAGGTTGACAGAAACGGCTGACTGTCCATTTTGACTTTTAACACCGTCCCTGTTGCTGCAGCCTGTACTGACTGCGCTTCAAGGCAAGAAGAGCCTAATGATCTCCAAAACTCCGAGCTAATGAGCAGGGCCTGAACGCAGCAGTGGGCGGGGCACCAGTGTGCTGTCCTCCGCCCAGTGAGTGAACTGTTACCAAACGACTGAATGTCACAACTCAACCTTTATCGGTGGGGCTTATTTGTTTACACTGTTCTCTGACTTTACTCCCGAGAGAACACGGTGAGTCTCAGTATTTCATTACTCTGTCTGCTTTTGTAACATGTAGTTTCATATTTCTAACGCATCGAAGTTGTCAGTACCATACTGCCCCACTTCGTCTCACTCGGCATTAGTCGGTTAGATTTGGATGCTGCGGTGTGTAATGATTGTGCGAGTTTCAACTGTGAGCTGCCAAGGAAGAGGAAAACTGTTATAGAATGTTCTTTATTGATTCCCCATTGGGAGAAATTAAACTGTAACAGCAGCAAATGCAAGAAAAATAACAACAATTAAGTAATAAAACAAGTATGTACACAAAAAATAACAATAATAGGTAATAGAGTAGGTATGTACACAAAAACATAGAGTATAAACAAATTAGGAAAACCAGTGGAAGTTATATAGGATCCGTTTACCTGATGACATACTAATAAATCAGTGATCATCCTCAGCATCAGTGTCTCACACCTTCACACCAATGAGGTCTTTAAAAAAATATTATTTCATATTATTGATGTTTCTAGTGTCCAGAAAGATATGATTACATATTTAAATGCACAGTATTCCCTGATTTTGAATTCTAAGTTTTGTGCCATAAATTCTAATGCACCTCCTCCCTCCAGTAGACCATCATGCAGGGTGATATGAAGACGCCCTTGCTGGCCAGTTGTGCCGCTGACCTCTCAGAGTCCCTGCCCCGGCGCCCGAGTGGCCCCGTGATTGGCATCATCGGCTCAGGAGACTTCTCCCGCTCCCTTGCAATCCGGCTGGCAGCCAGTGGTTTTAGGGTGGTGGTGGGCAGTCGCAACCCAAACCGCGTTGCCAAGGGTCTGTTTCCTGACGGGGTGGAGGTGCAATCCCAGAGGGAGGCGATAGATGCTGCAGAGAGGGTGGTGTTCGCTGCAGTCTACCCAGAGCACTACCACACCCTGGTAGGGCTGAGGGAGATGCTGGCCGGAAAGGTGCTGGTAGATGTGAGCAATGCCACCATGCTGGCCAGTGAAAAGCAGTCCAATGCGGAGAGGTTAGCGGAGTTTTTCCCGAAGAGCAGTGTGGTGAAGGGGTTCAACGTCATCTCGGCCTGGGCCCTGCAGACTGGAGTCCGTGATGGAAGCAGACAGGTAAGGTGGATGTGGGGTGAAGTCAGGAAAAAAACAAGACCTTAACTAAAGAATAAACATTTTTATCACTGCAGGATAGGGATGACATCATTATTACAATAATTAAATAGGACTGATTTAGTATATCTTCCAGTGGTGGTACAGTGTACGTACAGTATGTGTATTAATATTGTGATGTCAAGGTAAACCCAAAATTGTCATGTTGATGTTCAGAAAATGTGCCTTCAGTGTGATTTCAGTGGAAGGAGTGGCAATGTTCCATACTCATGTGCTGCTAATGAAGCCCCTAAAATCTGGTCTTCCTAGGTGCTGATCTGCAGCGACTGCTCTGACTCTAAAGCTATGGTGCTCGAGGTAGCACGTCGCATGGGCTTCAGCCCTGTGGACCTAGGCGGCCTGTGTGCATCCAGAATGATTGAAGAAGCCCCACTCATCCTCTTTCCCTCCTGGGGAGGTCCCATCTTAGCTACCTTCCTCCTCTTCCTCTTTTTCTATGGATACATCTTTCTGAGGCACGTACTGCTGCCCTATCTCGATCACGGAGAAAACAACTTCTACCAGCTGCCTCTGGTGACAGTGAACGAGACGCTGCCTGCTGTCGCCCTGGTTACGTTGGCTCTAGTCTATCTACCAGGTATGGAACACAGTACAGGGGCAGAAGGCCACTGCACAGCAAAAGCACATTTGGTAGAGAATGTTTAAAGCCGTAATTTGAAAATAAGTTATTGCACCATCTGTCAGATTGTTAAATATTATCACAATTTTAAAGCTGCGCTACGCAATATTTTTATTTTCTATAAATAATTAGAAACGGCTACGTTGGAGCTGGAGCCCAGCTCTGTCTCCTTTAGCATCACAGCATCACCAACTCACATTCATATCTTAAAATCTGCTGTCTGACTCTTTCTCACATAGCTTTAGAATCACAGCAGCAGGATCCACATTGTCTCCAAACTGGGAGAGGGTTATGTGCACTTTACGCAGTTGTCACAGAAGCCGTAACTTCATTATTATTCTAATGTGTCATGTGACTGAATGAATGCATTTCCTTCCTGCCTTTATTTGACTCTACACTGTGGCTTTATTTAGGATGTGTGGATCTAGGTAGTCCTTCGCTCTATCTCCACCCACCCTGACCTGCTCAAGGCAGCTTGTGCTCACAAGCTAACCTTCGGCTTTGCTCAGACATCGTAAAACTACTCTATGCTACACAATGGCAAGTTGTAATATCATTCAATTTGAACATTTATGGATGAATGACTATCAATAGTCATTCATCCATAAATGTTCAAATTGATTCAGAGGAATAATGATACAGAAAGCCCCACCCTGCATGTTGACAGGATTGGTTTCTTAGGTTTCCTATGTATGACACCCCAGATGAATCTGTGTTTCTGCAGCCATCATCAGTACATTGCTTTTTCAAGGTGGAAATGTTCAGTCGTGATGTCCTTATTTTACTCATGATATGCCTTCCAGCTTATATAAAACACTTTACAGTCATATTAATAAGGTTAAAAACTTGACTTTCAGGGGATGGGTCTTTTAAAGTTCTACCTGTGCCAAGATCAATGAAGTGGTTGCATTAATAGTAAGGTGGCTAAATTCAAAACAAACATTTTTTCTGAATGCCTTTGTTAAAAACAGGTCATTCAAAATAATCAGTATATACTAATATTGATTGAATTACTTGCTCCTCACTCAGCCCTAGTTTTACCCTGTATGAGATTCAATAGCCCTTTGTCACCTTCCAAGGTCTTACAAAAACGCCCTTTGAAGCCATATACATCCATAACTTTGTTGAGAAGGAGTTACTGATTTAAAATCAACTAACTCCTATCACCAATTAGTCCGATGTCCATCATCTTTAGTCAGTATAATTTAAAGATCTTTGTGGTGCCTTTTTCATGAAATGTGACAGCATAACCAATTTTTAGGTTTCACCATGAAATGATTCAAACACCTAGGAGTAGTCAAAGCAGTGTCATGTTACACAGTTTACAATGTAATAATAGTAATAATCATCATCATTACATCATAATTGTGAAATACCTAATTTTGTGTAAAATCATACGTATGTTGGCATAGCACAGTAACATGGTCAGCCCCACCCTTCTCATTCTCATTGTTTCTTTCTAAATGTCTCTCAGCAACTCAGTGAAAACTCTTAGTGAAAAACCTTTAGGGCCATTTAGGATGATTGTTGTTGGTAAAATAAGATCTATTTTCAGCAGTGGCCTGCTTGTTCTGCTACCTCTTCACTCTAAATGAATTGCTCAACTTTCCATTCGTACCCCTCACGCAGAAACAAGCACCTTTATTTAAATGGAGGTGGGAGAAAATGTCTGCTGTGTTTCCTCAGGTCTGTTGGCGGCTGTGTGTCAGCTGGGTAGGGGAACCAAGTATAAGAGATTTCCTGGTTGGCTAGACTGCTGGCTATGCAGGCGAAAGCAGCTGGGCCTGCTGAGCTTCCTCTGTGCTATACTCCATGCTGTGTACAGCATGTGTCTGACAGTGCGTAAAGCTGCAGGGTACACACTCCTGAACGCAGCCTACCGCCAGGTGAGCACCCAGCAGGTATACACAATGGACCTGCATGTATCTGGACTAGTTTGCCCTCTTCTAATTGCTGAGATGTCTCCTGAGGTGACCCTTTTTCCAAAAATCATTTTTAGGTGAAAGCTGGCGTTGAAAACTCCTGGGTGGAGCAACTGGTGTGGAGGTCCGACCTTTACCTATCCTGTGGAATTCTGGGATTTGGAGTCCTTCTTCTCCTGGCTATTACCTCTCTGCCTTCTGTGGGAAATGCTCTCAACTGGAGGGAGTTTACGTTTGTACAGGTCAGCAGATTCCTGCATGACAAACATTTAAATAATAGATTCCATGTGTACGTAAAAGGTTATTTAATATATTTAAACTCAAAAAATCATGGAGGGATAGCCCTCATTTACAAATGGTAATGGCAGTTTTAGTCATTACTTCTGTCCTTACTGGCAGTGAAATGATTCCTTCTTAGTCCAACACCTGCCATGGCTCTGCAAGGAAACTGATTTTTTTACATATAGGACTGACTTTGAAAGTGACACACTTAGTGTGTCTATGGTTGCTGAATCATCATATTGACTTTTAGCTGAACTTTGAAATATATTTTTGTATAGAAAGAGGATGTGGCTGTGTCCAAGTCCTGACACACACTGTTCACCACAAATGCATCGTGGTTCTGGTTTAGAATGGTTGGAATTCTGCTTTAACACAACTGCCCGTTACAATATGCTAATCATGCTAATCATTCTATATACTGTAACGTTTGACGTTTATATAATGGATACGTTTATACGTATCCATTATATAATGCCCACCCAAAATTCCACAGTGGAACAAAAAGAGCAGTGCCCATAGCGTACACTACTTTCTGCTAACTGTCTCACAATGCAATGTGCAGCATTTTATAGGTGTGAAAATGACTTTTGCGTTACTCAACAACTTAGATATGATTTGGGACACAGCCTGTGTCTTTAAGGCTATGTGTCTACCAAAGAATTTATTTCTGAAACCAGCATGTTTTTTCAAATGGTTGCCATGGGAGCACTGTATATTTACTCTCACTTACACAGACACAGTGTGATGAGGCAGTGAGTGTCTATTCCATGCTAAGCGTGCTTTATTACCCAATTGTTGCTGAAATGTAATGACTAAATTCTCCTAAATGCATTTTGTCAGCCCAGATTCTCTGACTGTTGCAGAGTTTTGATGTCTCTTCTTGTGTCTCCAGTCAGGACTCGGCTATGCTGCCTTAACTCTCTCCACCATGCACACTCTCTTCTTTGGCTGGGACTTTGCCTTCTCCCCTGCGGCCTACCCATATTACCTGCCGCCAGTGTATCTACTGGCCCTCATCATGCCCTGCATAGTCCTGGTTGGACGGATCTTCTTGGCTGTGCCATGCCTAACATTAAGACTGGCAAAGATCCGCAGGGGCTGGGAAAGCACACAACACTGGCCCCTCCATACCCAGGATCCAAGAGGGTCAAGTGAGGCAGATCCTCCACAAAACATTGGTGATGTCTAGTGTGGAATGTAAACTCTGCCAGTCTGTCACTTCTCCTGCACTTTTTAAGGCCATAGGGGGACTTTTCTGGTATGACTGCCACTTTTCTCCTTTGCACTAACAATAATGAGGGAGACACACAGACAAAGAAAAACAGAGTGCAGTGACATAACCTGTCTGTGATCTTGGTGATCATGATCCTTAATTATGCTCTAATGATTTATTTATTTATTTTTGTTTGTTTGTTTTTGAAAATGTTTTTACATTTAATAATAGGCAGGACAATTCAGACAAGGAACTTCACTGTTAGGACAAACCAAGGAGCAATATTAGTTAAATATAATGCTGGTTCAGACCACATCTTTCCGTCCACTGAGATTGTCACTGTGTTGGATTTTAGACTCATACATTCTTAACATGATTTACTGGAGAGACATGACAGACCACACGTTGGTTCCTGACTGACTGGTTCATGACTTGCATGATGTCACGGGAGGAGGAGCCATAGACTGACTTATACAAATGGGAAAGTTAGCAAACAATAGTTTCCGAAGCGTTGTGTATGATACTATCTGTCTTGTGTTGGTGTGGCCTTCAGATCAGCTCCAGAACAGTGGTAGAGAGCTTCATGGAATGGGTTTCCATGGCCGAGCAGCTGCATCCAAGCCTTACATCACCAAGTGCAATGCAAAGCGTGGGATGCAGTGGTGTAAAGCACACCACCACTGGACTCTAGAGCAGTGGAGACGTGTTCTCTGGAGGGACCAATCACGCTTCTCTGTCTGGCAATCTGATGGACCAGTCTGGGTTTGGTGGTTGCCAGGAGAACGGTACTTGCCTGACTGCATTGTGCCAAGTGTAAAGTTTGGTGGAGGGGGGATTATGGTGTG
>OMNN01086692.1:0-10472 GCA_900302755.1 Chromis chromis
GGTTTATTAAGTAAGTTAGGTTAAATAGAAGTTTATTCTTAAGCACCAAAATAGGTGCTTATAAATAAAGAAAATAATCGTGACTAATCGAAAAAATAATCGATAGATTAGTCGACAACAAAAATAATCATAGTTGCTCCCCCAACTCTGACCCCAGCGAGCAGGGCAGCTGATAAGGAAACATCCATTAAACTATTGTTGCATACCAGCGGGGGTCTTGAGTAAGGCTCTCACACTTTTTACATGTATACTTACACAGACTACATAACTGCTATTCTACTCTCTGTTTTGTACATACATCGGGCTCGATAAGAAGTCCTTTTATCACCTGTCCAAAAATCACATTTGTAGGTGATAGGGGGACAAAGTTAAGATTTTGCCTTTCAATTCAATTCAATTCAGTTTATTTGTATAGCCCAATATCACAACACAGTTGTCTCACAGTGCTTTACAGAGCTCATTGAATTGATAAACAAACATAAATCGTCTAATAAAGAGTCCAACAGTCGATGAGGCCAATGGATCGGTCTGAGGCATCACCTGCCCTTTATGACCCTCCTTCTTCGGGAAGGAAAAACTCAAAAAACCCTGTGGGAAAAGAGAAACCTCCGGGAGAACCACAATGAAGGAGAGATCCTACTCCCAAGGACGGACAGGCTATAGCCACGGACAACGCACATCCATTAGCTGATGTAGTGACAGTCAAAGTCCAGAGGGGATGGGTGAGGGAGGTACATCCAGTCAGTCAGATGACGGAGGGGTCCGGAGTCACAGGTCAGGACAGGGCGCAGATGGGCAGCTGTCAGCTCAGGTCCAGTCGTCTCTGGACCACTAGCAGCTGCAGCTGTCACTATTTTAATTGGACTCATTGCTGTATATTTCGCTAAGCTCTGCCCAATGTTATTGTGATTGGTTTAAAGAAATATAAACAAGCCAGACAGTTTTTCCCACTATAGTAGAATGATGATCACGTGCAGCCAGATGGTTAGGGGACTAAAGTATAATTTGTTTTCCTGTCATACATTAAAACTGGAAAAACAAACGAGAAAATACCCTTTTTCCATTTACCTGTGTCCATTAACATTGAAAGTGAAATGTATCAATATGGAAAACAGCTTGTTTTCTGATTTGGTGTAATCCCATTTTTTGGTTTCAAACCACAAACGAGAAAACTGAGTCTTTCTTCTCTATTTTGCCACAGATCATTTGTGAAGTAAAAGCCACAGATCAGTGGAGAGGATGAATCAGAAGTCATGCTAAACTGTCAAAATAAAAGTGACGTGAAAACATTAGTCAGTAGAATACTACTTTGCTACTTTGTAAGTGAATCTGTTGTCTGAAACTTCAGACTAAGCTAAACTGTGATATATAGTGATATTACTTTACTCGAGGGGCATCAATTAATTTTGTGAAAACTGTTACATCTATTCCATGTTCCCTGTCCACATAAAGCAGAACATACACGGTCAACATCCCTCTCATCCACTGCTGCCGTATTTTACACATGAGGCGGTCGATAAGCCAGCCGAGCTGCATTGTTTGGACTGGGCATGAGCACTGCTGTGAAACAACTTATGAATTAGGAAAAAATGTGCACAATAATGATACAGTAATAACTACCTCACCTACCACTGACTATGGATTTAGCAGACAAAGAATAATAAACTTAGGAGCAAAGTATTTTTGACTTTAGTAAACAAATCAGAGGTTTACTAACAGTACAGTATAGATGTTGTAATGGAGCTCGGGACTCAACCCAAGGATGGCCGTTGTGTAACAAATGAGTCAAATGTAAAACTGATTCTGTGTGAAAGCTCATTTGACTGAGGAAATTTTTCTCCTGCAATTTGCTGGTACCCCTTTGACATTTGGTGCCCAATTGGCAACCACCTATGCCGCCTATGCCCACACCTCTGCTTTTTGGAGTTGCGAGAGAAAGCAGCAGCTAAGAAGCTGGAAAGCCTGATTGGACGGTAAGACTGGCATCCCGTTAGTGCTAGTTTCTCAACAGAGCTTTCTAGTCCAGTCAAACCAATGCAGCTCAGCTGGCATGTCTAGCACCAGCCTCATGAGCAAAATACAGCAGCTGTGAATGAATGGGATGTTGATGTTCTATATTATGTCTAAGGTGGACAGGTAATATGGAATACATCTTTCATTTTCCACAATTACAACTAAAACAATGCTATTACATAACACACAGACAAGCTAAGCTTAGCTCAATCGGAAGCGGCAGGCAACTGAATCATTAACAAAGCAGCTCTTTCTCCTGACAGGAAAGTTCTAACGCATGTCAGTTTTATTTTGATGGATTTAGTTACTTTCAGTTCACTCCCTCCATTGATGTGTTTTTGTACTTTACAAATGACCAGAGGGAAAAAAGGCAATTTTTTCATTTTTGCTTTGAAAGGAAAAAACTAAAAGTGGGATTAAACCAAAAAGTTGGGATTAAACCAAACCTGAAAACAAGCATTTCCATTTTGTTACATTTGATCATCAATGTTGTAGACATTGGGGAATAAAAGAAACATTTTCTTGTTTTTTTGTTTGTTGTTTTTTGGTTTGGTGAAAACAGAAAAACAGATTATGCTTTAGTTCCAGGACCTCAGAACATTCTGCAGAAAGGTGCAGGGCTTCACAGCAAATACTAAATTTGAATGGTGTAAATGTCAAATTTGAGCAGGCTTAAACATTGAATTTCATTGGTATGGACTTGTGTTGGATGTGGGAAGGACCTACCAGTATACCTTTCTAGCTAACAATGTCTCTGCTTTTCTTCCTTTGACTTTCACTCAGTTTTACTGTTGTGTTTCCATCTAAATAAAAGCATGGCTGCACTGTAGACCCTTTTTATAAGACCGTCAACAGTGATGGAATGTAAATAAAGTTTATTTTCTCAAGTTCAAATTTGAGTTTTTTTTGTTCATTACTACCGGAGAAACGATTTCTCTCCAAAATTTGAATGTTGGAAACTGAAGGATCAAGTGTCTCTTTATGGGGTAAGCAGCTTAATAGGCAAGAGGGCAAACATTTTTCAGCAAAAACATTTGCAAATACTGGAGAATTTGTTTTTCAACTGAAAAAGCCTCATGCCTTCTTCAATCAAAAAGCAAATTAAGAGCTTTTCCTCTGGAAACCCAAGAGACGTGTTGTGGTTGTGGGTCACTGTCATCTAAATTCTGAGTAAAGCCATAGTCCATGGACTATTATTTCCTCTTTTCATTTTTATGGTAGCAGTATACCCTTTGTAGAATGACTACTTCCAGCAGGTTAATGTGTCATGTCACAATGGTTCTACCAATGTGAAAGTGAGTTCAGTTCATCCCAGTAGCTTATACAAGTAGCAGGACTCAATCCATTAAGAAGGTGTACTCTCTATTGCATCTCAAGGCAGGAGACTAATGTTTGAGGGCAGTGAGTGTTATGTAAGTTTGATTTTTCCCCTCTCTTTTTCATTTTGACCAGAACAAAACGAGGCAAAGCATGAGAGCTCAACATCCCCTGGGATGACAGACCAAGAGAAAGAAATTGCAGCCAGTGCATATGAAGCATTTTCGGTAAATCCTCTTTTTTCCTTCCTTACATACTTGGAGATCTTGACTTAGAGGTTCCATGTGGTGAGAATTCATTTTTATTGTGTTTTGTGGTTGTTTCCTCTGCCATTCCTCAAATCCCCCTAGAACTACTTAGTCTCCCAGGTTTACAAGCAAGTAATGCCCACGTGCTACCTCACCTCAAACTAACCAATAGTCATCCCGCTCAAACTTTGTATAATCCTGATCCGTCACTGTCTACTGCTTGCCAGGTGAGCCATTCAGAATGAGCAGTAGACTGGCGGTCCACCAGGTTTGTTTACTTTCCATAGCTGTTTCAGCTAACCCAAAAATGTTTCAGACCAAATGTTCTGCTGTTGTCTGCAAAAGTGAGCACAAGCCTCTGTTGAACTAAAGAATGTCACCACAGCAATAGGAAAATCCTTAGTGTTAGCACATTGTGTGACCATTAGCTTTGATCGTGTGTCCACAGGTCAGAGCTATGTGGAATTTGTAAAGCTGAGGGACTTTCAGAGTTCGTAGAAACTTTACGACTGATTTGAAACCAAAAAAACAAGTACCATGTGGGTTAGTGTGTTTTCTTGTTGCTTGTTGTGCTTCAGGGAAACCTAAGCTCAGCTGATGTTTACATCTGTACTGTACTGTTGTAAATGAATCTTATTTCCAACTGAGCAGGACAGAGCTCATACACAAAAACGTATTCAAGAGGTCTAACCAGTACAACATTATACAAAATGTATATACGTTTCTGCATGTACACAGCATGATCAGTGAGTATGCATCTGCTGACCATGGGGTGGGCTTAGTGGATAGCAAGGAGGTACACACTGGCTTTTAAAAGGTTCTGTTTATGTTAGAATTTCTACTAGGATAACACAATGGGAACTGAAACAGATAAAAATATGCATCATTAGAAAGGAAAGTTACCTCAATCATAAACATGTCTCAGTTGTAAAAAAAACAACACACAGAATATACTTAAAGGAGCAGTTGAATTTGAGCTTTGTACAATGTTTTGAAGTGAAACTTGCTGTGTTTTTAAATGGCAAACATATAGAATAAATCCAGTAATGAACAAGAATTTGTGCCCCCCATTACTTCTAAACATTGTACAAAGCTCAAATTCAAGCAAACATGGCGCTGGACCAGCTGATAAGAAAGCCGCATCTCTCTCTCTCTCTCTCTCTCTCTCTCTCTCTCTCTCTCTCTCTCCCTTCTTCCCTTCTCTCCCTCTGGTGCGCACATAACTATACGCGCTTTAGCGCACCAACATTTAAAATAAACATAAAACACCATTTAACATTTAAACAACCATGAAATCCAGGCATGTCTGAATGCAGGCAGCACGCTCGGCATTGCGGCCAGATGTGGACGCTGAGACAGACGCAAGGCGCGCGGTGTGGATTTCAATCTACTTTTGCGAGATAACGCAAAACTTTTGCGAGATCTCGCAATCATCATCATCATTTTTCTTTTTTCCCCCCATCATTTTTATTTTTTTTCCATTTTTATTTTTTTCCACCCATGTCCCCTCCGGGGTTCCGTAAGATAGTAAGTTGAATTGACCGGGTAATCAGATATTTTTTTACAGACAGATTTGCTTTTCTTTTAGATTTTGTCAGTATAAAGAGTCATTTCTTCATTTGACATGAACAACTCTCCAGTGCAGATACTGAAACTATTTTATACCAGACTCAAAGACAACATGTAATAATAATAACAATAATAATAATGCATTGGTTTTATATAGCGCTTTTCTAGACGCTTTACATTGCATTATTCATTCACTCCCATACTCGATGGTGGTAAGCTACGTATGTAGCCACAGCTGCCCTGGGGTAGACTGACGGAAGCCAGGCTGCCAATCTGCTCCATCAGCCCCTCCGACCACCACCAACCACTCACTCTGACACTGCATTCACCCAGGCTTCCTGGTGTTCCCACATCCAGGTACTGACCAGGCCCTACCTGTGAAGTCTGCTAATATGCTTATAGCTAAACTAGACATTTGAAGTTTAACTTGAAATGAACAGAAGTTCTTATTTAACCAGATAAGTTAATTTGATTGCACAAAGGAGCAAAGGAGTTGCAGTAATTCATAGCATACGGTTAGATGCGACACTGCCATTCATTTTACTGGTACAGCGTTGGTGAATCTGATCTGTGAATCTAATTTGATCTATTAGCATCATTGGGTCTGTTTACTTGGATGTGATATGAATTGTGATCTGCTTTTTAAGTCTTCTGTTTTTGCAAATGTTAATATTATATACCAGCTCTGGGAACCCACATAAGCCCTTACACTAAATATGCTAACTGGTAGTCCGAGAGAACCTGGGGAGAAACTGTTGCATGTATACATCATGGTATTAATGGTGCAGGGGGGTGCGCCAAAAGTAAGACTACTGCAGAGTGGAGGAGCCTATGTCTATGTAAAAGCTAGTAGCTGATTTACCTGTTGATAGGCTGTTGATGGCAAAGGAGAAACTGGTGGTGGACTACTCACTCTATGAGAGAGGTCTACCACTTATAAAGCTGCTAAATGTCACTATATTTTTTTTATATTTTATTGTTTATTTGATGTGGACATCACAATTACATTGGACAAACCAGATGCATTGGTTGAGTGTATTAGCACATGTGCTAATTCGCAACACTTGTCCACAGGAGGCTTTTGAAATGATAAAAATAAGAAATGTAATGAGAAAAAATAAAGTATGCAGTGTAAAGGAACATTACAACAATAAAAGAGACAGTTTTTCAGATACTAGAAGGTATCTTGCGCTAATTAGCATTTTTAGGATACAAGCTTTTTGTATTTGTATAGTGGCCAGTGTCAGCAGGTTCCAGCCCTTCTCTCCTACTCTCTGTGCTCAAATATTCTGTATTTTAATACAGCCACATTTTTCAAAAATAATTTATTTACATAGTTTTTCTGTTGCCAGACGTCAGAAAGACTATAGTGAGTAAAACACAGCCTATTAAAACTACATGTTAACCATCAGTCACTTCCAAGCCATTTTTAAGCTGCAAGCTTTTTTTAACCACAGCGTAGTCCGACAAAATCACCATAAGTTAAAGACAATGGCTGTGCTTTAAATCTGATTATATTTACAAGTCAAATGATCACTCAGAGAGAACCTTTCAAATGAAATGAAAATATTTCTTTCCTTACATTGCGCACAGCCTCCATCTGGGCAACAGCAATGTTTGCATATGTGCAGCTCATTCATGTCACTGCCAGCTGCTGTGTCATCAGCTCAATGTGCTGCTCCTCTGTCACTCACTGAACAGAACAGAGTGGGAGCAGAGGGAGAGGTGGGCCTGCGGTGGGAAAGCAAGACCTGGCCATTCAATACTGGTGACTAGCTGAAGCTTGTCCAAAAAGTCGCTAGGTTTGCTGGTACGTGCTTTTTTTTTTTTTAAATGTTGCAAAATCTAGCAACATAGATTGACTAGATAATCATTGTCAGGTCATACCATGTGCATATATCATCAGCTAACCTCATTTCTGTATCATATCATCAGCACAGGGGAATGAGTGAGTAGCAAGACACACTACCTTTGTCATTACATTTTAAGAGCAGACTGAATGCTGTAAAAGTAGCAGGAACAACTGAAACACTGTCTTCTTGTGTTAGCAATGGTCACCTCCAAGGGAACTTGTGCAGCCGTCGTCGCTTTTACTCAAAATTGTCTCACATGCAAGAAAAGAAGAAGAAACCTGAAAGAACCAATTACTGAATCATCAAGAACTTCAAGGAGAGGATTCAGCTGCAGTGAAGAAGGCTCCAGGGGCGTCCAAGAGTGTCCAGCGACCGCCAGCAATGTCTTCTCATGAGGCGCCAGATACAGAGCAACAAGTAGATGTGAGCGGATGTGCATGCACAGTGAGACGATAGACTGAAAGGAACTGCAGGAAGTACAAGGATTGGATGGCAGAAGACTGATTAACGGTATGAAGACCCCTTTTGATTGTTGGCGAACGCTACCATGAACCCTGAACCCAAAAGCAAAGGATCATCGTGTGTGGTGTTGCTTATCATCCAAAAACGATGTCATGATTGGTATCAATACATCTGAAAGTGGTAGAGACTTCATAGATCTGCAGTGTAGACGTAGGTCTGAGTGATTTTAAGCTAGGAAGGAGCTATTTTCATGGGAACAACGTCCGTATAATCAACGGTGATCCACAAAGATGAATTCTTAGGGCTTTAACCAGTGACCACAGAGGGACTTTAAGTATGCCTGAAAGTTATTTGCCGACATATACAGATCTAAAGGGTTTGATAAATCTCTACCTACCTTTGTCCTATGTCTAGGGCATGAGAATCTACAGTCATGTGAAAAAATTAGGACATCCCATTAAATATTCAGTTCTTTATTAAGAAACATTCACTTTTCAATGTCTAATCTTGTTTTTATTTATCTCTGGAAAAGGAAGTGATTTAATTGCAGGACTTCAGCGAGACGCTTCTTGTAGCATCTACCAGTGTCTGACATCGGTCTGAGAAAAGTTCGCTCCACTCCTCAACACAGAATTCTTTCAGCTGTGAGATGTTTGAGGGGTTTCTTGCATGTTCAGCCCGTTTCAAGTCACCCGACAGCATTTCAACGGGGTTAAGATCTGGGTTTTGACTCTGCCGTTCCAGGATTCTCCTTTTAAAAAAAAAAAAAAGTTTTTAAACGTATATTCTTCAGTTTTAATTGTTACCTCCACCAAGCAGAGGTTGTGTTTTTGCCGATGTTTATCTGTTTGTTTTTTTGTTAGGAAGATAACTTGAAAAGTTATGAACGGATTTTAATGACATCTTCAGGAAATGTTGATAATGGGACAAGGAACAGATGGTTACATTTTAGTGATGTTCTGGATTACCATCTGGATCCAGGAAATCTTTTGTGGAAATCACAATATGGGTGGACAAGAGCTGCTTGGCTGAGGTCTGCCCTCTCTGAGTGCTTTTCTAGTTTAGTTATATTACTTTTATCTCTCGGTATTGTTAAAATTGATATTAAATTTCCATATGTCTAAATATGTGTAAAAAAACACAGGCTTTCATAGGGTGTCCTAACTTTCTCACATGACTGTATGTACGTTGCTTTGGATAAAAGCGTCTGCTAAATGAAATTGTAGAACTATTGCAGGCTAATAGCTTCCAGTTTTTGTTGTTGTCATTTCTCTCTTTATGTATTTGAAAGTCCCTTTTCGTTTTACTGTGTTTGACATGAAGTCCTGTTGTCTCAGCAGAACTGGTTGGGTTTAGGGATTCACTGACACCAGCACTGACTTATGATATCGGATAGAGGCAAGTCCACAGTGCGATGCTATTACATATATTATACGGAGCAAGATGGCTTAATGGATTTGTTATTGTGCAGTGTTATTTCAGTGAAATGTGCCGTCTAAATCTATGTACAAGTCATTTGTGTGCGCTGGCATCAAACTGTTAAAAGCCAGAATTTATAGTGCACACACACACTCACTGTTCTTAGGATTCTAATCAGGCTTTGTATTGAATATCAATACTTACTGTACTGACAGAAGTGTGTTCATAAGCATTGATTGAAAACTGGCAGCCACCAAAAGCTTGCACAGAATTATTTTTATTTGCGGTTTCTTTGATGTGACGTGTCTGACATAAATCCTAATTGTGATATATTTTAAAGCTGTTTATTGCAGGATTCCTGTACAGCTGACAGTGTAAAGAGAGCTTCTTAAACTGGTGCATATCTGAGGTTTAGCTCAGTTCTATGTAAATAAAAGGTTGAGCAAAGAAAAATAAGGTATTGAAGTATCAAATGAGGTACGGCTTTGGTGTCAAGACCTAAAATAACATGTTTTTAAATCGGCATAAAAGGGCGACAGTGATACCGCTCCCTTACTTTGTGTTGTTTGAGGCCTCATAAACAAGCTGTCTTGTCCTCTAGCTGCTTTGAGAACAGACTATTCCACTCAGTTGTGGTTTACAGGGAAGCTCCTTCTGGCTCATATGGGCCTAATTTTACTGGAGCTGCCTGTTGTATAACTGCAGCGTGCCTCATCCAAAGTCCACTGGCTACCGTGCTCCTGATAGATAGCTGTACACTGTGGGCAGGCAAAAGACGATGAGAAGATGAGACGCTCAAAGTTTGATGATATAATTTAGTTTGTGTTTAGTTTGTTGCTGCAGGAGTTGTTGTTGTAGCAGCGGTCACATGAACTGCTTCTGGTCTCTGTGTTGTTGACAGTGGAGGCAGGACCGGCACAACAGCCAACACTGTAGCCTATCCTGATCGATAATGAGCGTCCCCCCAGTGCAAGACGGTCGTCAATTATTAATGAGCTGAATATCGTGTTCTGCCTCAAGTAGAGAGGCTCGTTTTTTGTTTTTAAATCAAGATTCAAGATTCAAGACCTTTATTGCCATATGTACACGCACACGCAGTTCGGGTACAGAGGAATTTTTTGTGCAGTGCTAAGAGAGCTGGGGGACAATATTTGAAATTAATGTGAGCTGTTAAAGTTGGTGTAAAGTCTGGTACGTGTATAATGTACAATGTTTTGAGCTTAACATCATACATGACAGTTGTTAACCACACTGTCAAATTTGAATGATTGATATACAGTAAATACGTCTGTTAGAAAGCCCTCATATTTTGAGTACAATGTTGTTTGGTTTATTCAGTATATGTATTTCCATTTTACAGAGTAAATTGAATGTTACTGTTTTTTCCTTAATGTCCCTGAACGCACCTCGTGTGCCGTTTTTTTTCTCCTAGCACTGCACAGGCTCTGCAGTTTTCTCCGTGTTTAGACGTGATTTAATTTGCTTAGAAAGCCGAGCTAACCTGCAATTTCCTTTCATTGCTGTGTGTAAATGACCAAAGACCCACAGCTATCTGCCACAGCTATCTACCTATTCTATATCTCTATTTAAA
>OMNN01086700.1:0-19874 GCA_900302755.1 Chromis chromis
GTGTTCTGATGGAAAACCTTGGATTTTAACATCCGTGTTGATGAGACTTAGACACCCAAATAAACATTGTCCCAGAACAAGCACACTCCCTCATGCAAATGGAAATCCCAAATGTCACTGGTCTACCCCCACAGGAAAATGCACCCCACCACATGGCAAAAACATCAAACAATCAGAAACATCTTGAGGAACATGACAATGGCCCAAGATGTTGATTTGAACTTCCTAGACCCCATTCTGATCAAGCATCAACAGGATGCAGTGGAACAAGTTGGATTGACAGAGGCCCCACTGCACAAGCCAGAGTACCTAAAGGATCCACTGCTAATGCCCTGGTGCCAGACCCCATAGGACACCCTGAGAGGTCCTCTTGTCCATGCCCAATGGTTCAGAGCATTTTTGACCACATAAGGCGGACCAACACAATATTAGGCAGGTGGTCATAATGTTATGCCTGATCGGTGTGTATATATCTTTCTAAAATTGAGATGAATTGAATTAGATAGCAGAACGTTACTTGAAGGGCAGTATTTTTGTTGTGAGTTCTCCTTTTCTGTCTCTTACTCTTGCTCTGAATAAGTCTAAACTAAATATAACTTACATTTATAACAAAATGAAATGAAACATTCTATTATTGATGGCCCTTATCAAAGGCAAGCGCGCTGTAGAAAGAGGACTGGCGATAGCAGCTCCGCAGCAGCAATGCTGGCGGTTAGGACATAAATAGATGTGCGAGCTGCAGCAGTTCAACAAGGTAGCTGTTACACACAGGTAAGGTAAGCAGTGTGGCACAGGCTTTAGCCAGTATTTATAATACAGTTTGCAGTTTTATAGTTTGACACTGCTGCATGTAGTGTGTGTGGGCAAGTGTGCTATGCGTACGTCACTCGTCCCCTGAGGAGTCAGTTCGACCTGAAACATTACTTTACTTGCACAAAAAGTGAAAGCAGAGTTTGAACCATTCTTTCTTTTCTTTTTCTTTTTTTTTTTCTTTGACCTCTTGTGTGTTTACAAGTTAGTGTGTGTGTGCCAGCCTCACCTCAAAGTGATCAAGGTGATTGGCAGGTGTAAGGGAGCATGTAGGTGATACCCCTGCCTTCTCTCAGTTTTGGTTTTCAGTTGCAAAGCCTCTATTATGTGCTATGTGACACTTGTGTGCCAGCACAACTGACTTCCATTTGCATTAACTGTGGAACGACCCCCACACACACCTACACACTCTCCCTATCTACAGTGTCACTGACCACCACTATGACTTTGAGTGGTGCAAAGGCTACTCATTGGTTACTGATTATTTGCAGTATAAAACCACTAAGGCCTGTTTATAATTTATCTGCTGATGCGCTGTGACTGACCTACATAACCAGCCTGGGTGGGAAACTATCAGACAACAGGCAAACACTAAATGCTTCTTCATGTGGGACTGTGAAGTCTTAACACTTGCCCAGACAACATTTGGTTAAGTTTCCGCTGTCACCATTTGCCCCAGTAACAAAACTGTCTTTGGTGATAATTGTAAATTTAGTAAGTCTGTATATCTCCTCACCAAGTTATATAGCTTTTAAAAACATCTTTACCTGTTTTGTTGAGCTAGAAAGTGTTTGTGTTTTGTAATGTAAAGTTACAAAACCCAGAACAGCAATCTTCTTGTCAGCTCTGCACTTTTAATGGGCCTTTTTTTTTTGTTCCAGAGGATTTGGTCAAGGGGCGTGTACCCTGCGTTACCAGTTGGCCCAGTTTCTAGTCGTTTATCTAGTTTCTTATTGTTTATCTGAGTAGCAGAGCTTTAATCCTGGAGGGGCCCCTGCCCCAGCACACATACTATAGACGTGTAAACCTATATAAGCCATATACAACCACACCCACCTCAGCCTGATAAAAGTCTGCATATATGAGGGCGGGTGGGTGGTGGTGGCAGCAACAGGGGAGTTATAATGTACACAAGGATTGTATACATAGAACTGAGAGAGGACAAGAGGTACACAGAATGAGAAGGAAGCTGTAGAAGTTGAGAGACAAATGGTAAGATGGATAGAAGTGTGTAAAAGAAAAAAGAAAAAGAGCAGTGACTCAGGGCTGAAGCCTTCAGACCCAAAGCTGTTTTCAGCCATTCCCTTCCATAAAGGAGCTCCATTAACAGCCTCTCTCCAAGCCACAGGTTGACATGTTTATAATGATATGTTGTATGAAGATTGACGTGGATATGTGCAGCTGTTGGACAAACCCAGTTTAGTGCATTTTTTTCTTTTATTTCATAGGCTGCTGGATTTAAATTTCTAATTAATAATAGTTCGCTCAGCCTTGCCTCCCTATCACCAGTTTATTTCAAGTATTTATCTTCACACCCCACCTTTCAGCCATTGTGCTAACATAGATTGCCTTCTGGACCGTGTTTATCATAAACACTTCAGGGTGAACCAAAAGTGTTTAATTGCATAGGCTACTCCATGGGTGAAAATGCTCTGAGAGGGGAGTCCTCAGTTTGACTCCTGGTGGGGGAGCATTTGCTGCATGTCATTCCACTGCTGTCTTTCCCCATCTTTCCTGTCTCTCTCTCTACTGTGACGATGAAATAAAGGCATGAAACTACAGAACAGAATAATCTTTATAAATACTGCGCTTCAAGCAGTTCTTTTTACAACTCAGAGCAGATTGCAATGGGAGAATATGTGTCATTTAGCCCTTTGATTGCCCCGTGTATTATGCTGTACGCTGAAAAATTACAGTGAAAATTGCAATACAGTCATGACTTAAGGTTTCAAAAAGACTTGATTAATTAGATTGGATTTAAATTGGATCCTTCTTTATTCATTTAATTATTCTCTGAGTATACATTTATTCAGATCAACTTAATTAGAAAATTATATTTAAAAGCTAATTTCTTCTTGACTCCTATTATGATGCTGTGAATTGCATCACTAGGTAATGTGATCACCGTCTCCTGAATGCTCAGATTGTACAGGCAAAACTTTAAATGTAAAATTGCATTTCAGAAATATGGATCAAAACAGAAGGTAGCAGCTACAAGAATTTAGATCACATGTTCATTGATAAAAGGCAGGATACTGTGTCCATGTCTGTTAATAGCAAACACAGGACGAGACGTGAAACTGGATATTATATGGATATAGTATGATGGACACTCTGAGCATGTTAATGTCTGCTAGGTCCATCAGTTAGCAAGGAAACGGTAAAATTAATCAACACACAGCCTGTCAACATGTCGTTGAAATTGCAAGAATGAACAATCACATGAGAATCTAACCTTTAGTAGTTAATACTAACAGGACTTTATTCGTTGAAACCCTCAACCTTCTTCATGGATAATAGCTGAATTTGTTTCCAGTATCCTGGCATTAAACCACATCTTGAGGACTGGAGGGGGTGGGACCTGAGTGCTCCCACCACACCACTGGGAAAATATTTATTGGTGTGATTAGGACAGAGAGAGCAAAAGAGGGATAGAGAGCAAATAAAGCAACATGGGGGGGATGGAAGCTGGGGAGGGGGTAATTTCTAAGATTTATGGCGCGGCACTTCACGAAATGCATGCATCCTGTAATTAAAACTCCCCCCTTGCCTCCAGCAGGCCTGTACATTAGTTGGCATCCCCCACCGCAACATCCACCTCAACCCTCTTCAGTCCAATTGCCCCCACCCCTCCGCTCCCCCCTACCCGCTAGATAATAAGATCTTACGGCAGCTTGGCGTCACTAATGAGGGCTGAATGCCACAGTGAGGGACAGTCTGTTAGTGGTAAGAGGCCACTACTGTCGCCATCATACGAACGAGCCTTTCATTTTCATTTTCACTGAGCCGGAGCCTAAAGAAAGTGCAGAAATCTTTCAGGAACAGGCTGCAGTTTCCTGTAAAGGTGTTTTATTGATGTGGTGGCATAGAAACTTTGTAGTTGCCAAGTCAAAATCGGTCTCAGTGTGCAAATTTCAATCAGCAGTTTCTTCTACTAGACGTCTTGAGGCACACTGGTGATTTTTATGTCAGCAAACACAGGTTACATTGAAAATTCTTATATATCACAGTAAACTGAATATCTGAAGGTTTGTCTACACAGGACTGCTTTAACAATTCCACAATAATCTTTCCTTAATTTCTGAATTAACTGTAGTATAAAAAAAGGTCATCACAATTTCCTACTTCATACATGTGCTGTTTTATTTTGCCTGTGGGACACTATAAGGGTTTGGCTCCTCCAGCATACATATTAACTGATTCATGGTGCTGATAACACCCCTATGGGAGTGCTTGTTATTATTACTTCTTTGGTGACATGGGGTTGTTGTGTTCCTTTTGTGTATCAACTATATTAGGATGGCAGTTTCAACACAGCAAATCAACCATGTCTTCTGGTTGTTTGTGTTTTTTTCCAACCAACAGTCTAAAATCCAAACAGATGCAGTTTGCTGTCACACAAACCCTGAGCTAAAGGATTTCCTGATGTGAAATGAAATGCTCTACACTGGAGTGTGCAGCAGGAGGGCTGGTAGTGGCTTGGTTTCTAGCTGTTGGCTGTTATGATGGCTGTGTAGAGACAATGCGCTGCCTTGGTTCTATTTTCTGTGGTTTTGTTTGGTGGTGCTCAGTTGTACATTGTGTTTCACAACCTGCTATTTTCAATAACACATTATGAAACTCCATGACCTCACTTACGCACTGTGTGATGTGCACTTGCTGATAGTGTTATGCTCGATCTAGGCTTGTAGATTTAACTGTGGGCCCCGCTGAAGCGTGCAGATACCTAGCTGTGCCGCTGCTCGCTCACCGTCGAGAGGGTAAATGCCAGCATTAAGTGTGTGACACATAAATAGAAAGACCTCTAACAAGATATTTCTCTATCACACTGGCAAACTAGGATGGAAAAAACAACCACAGGCTCAATGGCCTCACTGTACTCCCCCGAGTGGGCGCCTCACTTTTACTGCTAACTTTCACTGAACTTTCCGGAGCCCGGGGCCCCGCTAGCAGCTGGACCCACATCAGGTTCTCATCAAGCCACACTGGTCCACGGCATTTCTCTATTTTTCTCTCTGGCATCTATCGTTATGATCAAGGCGACTGATCTGCCAGGATAACTGCTTCTGTTGTCATTTAAAGTCACCACAGCGCGGGCATTGCGGTCATTTTCTGTCAGCTATTTGATGCGTCTTTGTGTGCTCGGATTGATTTTGTGACCCTGATCTCAGTGTTTATGTTTGTTGTTGTCTGATATAAAAACATCACTTGTAACTTCATCTGTTGTCTCCTTACTCTTCCTCTCCACAGCTGTATGAACTGGATGGAGACCCAAAGAGAAAAGAGTTTCTGGACGATCTCTTCAGCTTCATGCAAAAAAGAGGTATGTAGCTGTGCACCGGTGGATGTGTTTAGATCTCTAAACACTGCCTCAGTATATCAAACTGGCTCTCACTCATTAAAGTACACCCTAGCTACTCAATTTCTTGTCTTGTTATATTATATCTCCTCGCTTTATCTCCAGCCGGTGTCATAGGCAGCTCTTTCTGGTTGCATGTAGAGAGGATGATCACCCACCCCCTTCTCCCTGTGACACATGACACAGCACCGTCTACTCATCTTTCACTCAGATGGGTGGGGTCTTTATTCATTTCGGAGATGATTGCTTTATGGTCACACAGCCCCCCGTCGTTCCCAGGCTATAACTAGAAGGGACACGTTGTATTAATGCCTGGGGATGGATTGGTTTACCTTCCCATCCTGCCTGCCGCTTGTCCACATGGCCCTGCCCACGCTTATAGCACCACACATTCACTTGTAGTTCCCATTTATCCCCACCTAGATAGCTCTTGTTATGCGAAGGGAATTGGGGATTGTTTGTATTTGCTTGTGTTGGGTACACAAAAGGCCAAACGGATCTTTAAGATGATTCCTCTCTGGAAGCCTTGGTGATTTTACAGGTTGACTCTGGTTGATATAATCAGATCAGTGGGCCAACGGCTGACATGGGAGACAACATACATGTGCTCACAACTGAAAAACAAGTACTACATGTTTACAGTGCCGGAGCCTCTGCTGGTGGGTGGGTCTGCCATGTCTGCTCTGAGAACATGAAAGCGCCATCTGTAGGCCATACTGATAACTGAGGGATCGCTCCTTAATATGCTAATGGAGGATTGATTATATTTTACGATAAAGGCGTGCCTGAGGCATGCATCTCTTATTGTTGCAGTAAATGTAATATAAACAGATTAATGAAGGCTTTGGTTTTCCTCACTGGACCAGTCAATACAACATTATATTAATTTGTGATTAATACATTTTTATATTATTCACACAATTTCACTAAATTGTAGGTATTGATTAGGTATGGTCCTCAGGCATTTTGCTCCCGACTTGGTTTGTCATTAACCTGCACTTATTGCTTCTCTGGTTTGAAGATAATAAGAAAACAGCCTGGTCACATCAACCAGACAAATGCTGGTTTGTGAAATACAGTCAAACACATGTTTTTCTCTACTAACCAGTTATGATTGTGGGTTCGGTCAAGTAAAATCAAAACATTCATCACAATTACCCTGCCTTATTCGGAAGATTTTTAGCAAACTTTCCTTGAATAGGATGCTGTCTGAGGGTGTTTCCTTTTACAATCTATCAATCAGCCACACACCTCAGTTTTGATTCAGTGGATGAAGCTTACACTAGTTTGCTCTTTGCTATGTGTGCGTACTCAAAGTGTAAAAAACAAAAGATCCTCCAGCATTTTAGTCCGGTAGAGGACAGTTTTCTGGTGTACGTGACCAGCAGACGTCAGACATGCAGGCTGTTGAGCAACACCCTCGTTTCAGATGATGATAAAAGTCATAATACCTCAACAGCATCATTCTGATCAGCTAAAATATGTAGCTGGTTGCTAAAATGGTAAAAATCCGCTTGATGTGAATCTCAAGAACAGCAGACACTGTGGCATGAAGTGTGCTCTTTTATTAAAATGTGACCAACTCCAAAACGTGATCAAATAGTCCAAGGAGATTTTTGCCTCAATTAAAGTTAATGTAATGTGTGTGACAGTGTTCTGCCACAGCTGTTGCATGTATTTTTATTTTATCATCACTATTATTAGTTCTCATGTATTGTCTTAGTTGTACAAGTATTTTCCATCTCTTGACCTTTCCTGTCTGGGTGTGTGTGTGTGTGTGTGTTGTTTCAGGAACCCCGGTGAATCGTATTCCCATCATGGCCAAACAGGTCCTGGATCTGTACATGCTCTACAGGCTGGTGACGGAGAAAGGCGGCCTGGTCGAGGTCATCAACAAGAAACTGTGGAGGGAGATCACCAAGGGACTCAACCTGCCTACCTCAATCACCAGTGCAGCCTTCACCCTCCGCACACAGTCAGTACACACCCTCTGTCTTTGTTCTGAATCATAGCTAAGGATTTACTTGGTTGCATTTGTGTGTTTGTGTGTAGCTTGTTCATTGTACCATTGTGGTGATATGCTACACTAGTGACATAACATTTCAACACAGTTTAAGTTTTTATGACTTAAGGTACCCATAAGTCACACAGCTATAATCCTTTTGTTCTGCTCAGTGCTTCATACGTGTGAAACTGCTGGCTATCAAATATCACCAACCATTTTGTTTTACAAAATTACCCCCGTGTGTTGCAGTAACTTCCTGTAGCTGGTTTAGATTGCAGGATGTTCTCACTCCCAGTTAGCTAAAGGTCAGATATCTTCTTAATCTCTTCTTACAGGAAGGAGGCTTATAGTTTGTATGTATTCAAGTGTATGTTGCTGCACGCAAAACTTAAATATGTCTAATACACTCAGTGCAGGGCATCCCAATGGAAATAATCTTGTGTTTAAACATACTGTGTTTATTTCAGATACATGAAGTACCTGTACCCATATGAATGTGATAAGAGGGGTCTGAGCAACCCCAACGAGCTTCAGGCAGCCATCGACAGTAATCGACGGGAGGGCCGACGACAGAGCTTTGGCAGCTCCCTCTTCACCTACTCACCCAATGGGACGCCCACCATGCTGTCCTCGCCGAAGCTCCCCACACCTGGTGTGGGTCTGACAGTGGGCACCAACGGGGCTTCGCTGACCCCCATCCATAAGATCAAGAAAGGTGAAATTTGTTTATTATGTTGCACTCGCATCAGATGGCATTACAGACGGTGATGAATTAAAGGAAAAACCTGAACCCTTGTCCCCTACAGTGAGGGAATGTGGTGGCTCCGTAATGCTGTGGGGGGCAATTTGCTGCCATGGTTTTAGTTCACTTGTCCCCTTAGGTAGAAGGATCATAATATGTGCTCTGAATGATCACCTCTTTTCTATACTGAAACATTTCTGTCCTGATGGAGGTGGTCTGTCACAGAATGGTTTGATGAAAATAATCCGAATCAAATGTTATGTCCTTCACAATCACTAGATCTGAACCCAGTTGAACACCTCCTGAGAGTTTTTGTCCATCAGTATCATCAAAACCAGGGAATTGTTTTGGAAGAATATTGGCCTAACACCTTATCAAGATACTTTACGTTGGTTCTTTCTTTAATTTTTTAAATCCTTTTTTGTTACTTTTCTTATTAATTTGTTTCCCATCTCAATTCAAAATGACAAAAAAGGGAAGTGGACGGATTTACCTTTATATTACAGTTGGAAATTGTAATAAAAAGGTGCTAAAATCAATTAAACTTTCTCATCAGACAGCATTAATCTTTGTCATGACTGTAGTTACTTGGAGAAGAAGTCACGTCATAGGTTAAAATGATGGTCCAGAACCAAGTCGTGAGCTTCCAAACAATATAGTTACTACTAGAAATTAGACCAGGTGAAGTATCCCAGGTCTTCATTTTTCTACATTAAGAGGTGGCAGCAGATTTGATTTGCTGTCATACTTCAGTCCACTGTTTATCTGCTAATGTGGTTCGGGAGAAACCTCATTTAAATGTAAGCTGGAAAACACATAACTCTTGGTTGTATATGAGTTTGCTTGACTTTAAGGTCCCCTCTCTCCCTCTTTGTGTTGTTCGGCCAGAAGAAGAGGGAGGCCACCCGATTCCAGGGATTGGTGTGGCTCGTTTGCCTGCAGGGGCCTTGGCAGGTCAATCGGTAGCTGCTGTGCAGGCAGCGGCAGCCCAGGCAGCGATGGCTGCTCAGGTGGCTGCTCTGGAGCAGCTGAGGGACAAACTGGAGGCCGGCGAGCCACCAGAGAAGAAGATGGCGCTGCCAGCCGAGGAGCACCACCGACTGCTGCAGAGAGCGCTGCAACACAACCTGCTGGCCATGACTGCTCAGATACCTATGAACATCCGCATTAACAACCAAGGTACATAACACACAGTGGAGAATCTGATATGTTCAGCTAACATGAGAGGAACAGAACAACCAGTCAGACATGACTTTCATGTTTCATGTCAGCTGAGGAAATTTCTCCTTTATCTAATCAACAAGAGATAAAAGCATGAATTCGCTTTTTGACATCTGCTGAGTTTCAAAAGCTCTAACTTTTGTGAGGTTTCTAAGAAAGAACAATGCTGACTGACTTAAAAGGAAAACCAAACTATTGGGTTGTGATAAAAGTAGATAGTAGTGGTAATTTTTTATTTTATATTATTGTTTTTATATTGACTAAATTTAATAATGTTAATATGTGCTCATCTGTTTTCATCAGAGTGACTGGTTCCACAGATAGGAACACCTCATTTTGTGGAACAGACATCAATATATGCAAACACTTGAAAATGAAAATGTAACCCCTGGTGATGAATGACATTGCCTAAAGGTAACACGTAGATGGATAATAGAAGGAACTACAGGGTGCTGCTTTGGAAATCCATATTCATATATTCAAAAGTGCAATAATCAATCAACACAGAGTATGTTTCTCTTGGGATCTACCTCCATATCAGATCAGAAAATATTTCCTGAAGCTGCACTAAATCTAAAATGATTCCAAGCGTCGTCCAGCTCAGTATCTGTGCTTTTCCATTTTCATACAGTACAATACCAAAACAAATCTTAATCTGCTGAAAAAATCTATAAAGCATTAAGTTGTGACTACATCACAGCTGTTGTGGGCATCATTGTTGATTTTACATTTCATTCTCAGCTATGTAATCTGGTTTTTACACATTTTCTCTCTTCATGGCAGTTAGTATGACAATAGATTCTTGCCATCTCACCACAAACCACAGCAGCCAACAGTGAGGAAGTAACCCAAAGCAGGCCTATATGTTGACCTGTTTATCATCTAGTAGTGCATACGTGCATACATACGCTACATATGTATTTGTCTGTGGGGGATTCCCTTCTGCAAGCGGGAACTTTGATCTTATAGCAGGGTTTTCTTGGTTACTGTCTGTCTGACGGAGAACGCAAACAGTTTCTCAGTAAATGATAGCGCAGGTGACTTCAGAGAAATGTTCAATTGGACATTTTTGAGAAATGTACATAGAATGTTGCTGATGCTGTTCAAAGTTATCACATCCTTTTTTTTTAAATTTTTGGTTTAAGTGCAAGTAAGGAAGAAGTCAAGTCTGTATTGGGAAAAAAAACTATAAAAACTGTTGTCTTCCTGACAGATGGCAGGCAAGACTCTGCTCTGAACCTCACCACCAACGGCACAAGCAGCATCAGCATGTCAGTGGAGCTCAATGGAGTGGTATACACTGGTGAGTACCACTGTCATGCAGTAAAAAGTCCAGCTCATAACATCCATCTTTTTCAATTGATGTACCCATTCATTTAATATTTAATCAGGAAATGTTCAGCTTTTTTTTTTTTTTTTTAGAATACTCCTATTGGCTTCCTTTGCAAGATTTTGATACCAAGATCGACATTTTCAGATCTGCACATGAAGTACAGAGCTGGAGCTGAGAAGCAATTAGCTTAGCGTAGCATAAAGACTAGAAACAGATAGCCTGACTACAAAGTTAAAACAAATCCTTCTATCAGCACCTCTCAAGCTCAGTAGTTAATATGTCAGCAGCTGGATAGCTCAGTGACTAACACCCCAGACCTTGGCATGGGAGATCGGCGGTTCAAATCCTGGTCAGGGTGCAGGTATTCAGTGAGGACCCTTAGGCGAGGTCCTTAATGCTGCCCTGCCTACCTATGTACGTCGCTTTGGGTAAAAGCATCTGCTAAATGAAATTGTAGAAGTTTTTTGCTTAATTTGTAAAGGAGTTTTAATGGGTGCTATGTAGGTTGGTTCCATTTCTTGGCGAACTACAGAGAAATTAAGCAACTTTGGTTACATATTGACTAAACAAATAATATGTAATGTCATAACTATTTAGCTTTAAAGACGCTGTTGGGCATATTTTTAAACTGTGACTGTGCCAAACTAGCTGCTTCCAGTCTTCCTGGCTCTGGCTCTGTACTGAACACTAAGACATGAGGATTACTGACCCTTTCATCCACCCTCTAATCTCAAAATGTTAACAATGATCAAATAAAACACACTTATTTTCTGTCTTTTTCTGTCCAGGCGTTCTTTTTGCTCAGGCAGCAGCAGGGTCAGTCTCGTCTGGTGCGTCTGCATCGTCCGTCTCCAACAAGGCCGTCAGCAGTCGTGTCGCTCCACAGCAGCAGCAGCAGAACACACCTACCTCAACCTCCAGCAACCCGTTGTCTTAACAAAACTCCCAGCCTTTCCACTTTATTTTTTTTAAATTACCACGCTAAGTAAAGCCAAAAAGCAACCTCATTTTCTATATCATCTATGCCAAAAAAAACGAGGAGAACCGTAAACCACATCGAAAGACACAAACTGAAACTCAGTTCACTTGAAGTACACTATCTCAGGTTTTCTCTCACAAACTCACCTCTTTTGTTCTTCATCGCCAAAATGAGTTAAAAAAAAATCCCAACTGAGAGCCAGTATATGCTAAACAAATACGTATGCACAACCTGTGAATTATTTATTTCTGCATAAATGTACAGATTATTGGAGAACAAAAGAGAAGGTAATAACTAGGAAGGGTAATGCATTGTTTACACACACAAACACAGCTACTGACTGACAATGATGTTTTATCCTCTAGGGGAGAGATTTAAAAAAATATATTTTAACTCTTCATTGTCAATATTATCATTATTGTTATTCTCTTTATTGTGTTTTATCATTTAAATCTTTAACAATCCTCTCTCTGCAGGAAAGAAAATCTATATATTTAGAATTCTATAAAAAAAAAAAAAGAAATATGAATATTCTCTATTTTTAATCAGAAAAGCTTTAAAGGTATGTGTTGTTTCTTCAGGGCATATAACAATGTACCGTTGTGACCTCATTTTGTGTAAAACCATTTAACCTTATTCACATGGCAGCCATTTTGGATCTCTATGTGGAAGAACAAGTCCAGTGCAAGTCTGTGCTCCGGTTGTGTAAAGAGATACGCATCATATCAATGCCACAGGTTCTCCTGTGAAATTCAAATCCGAAGGATCTGCAAGGGTCTTTGAATCACTTTTTAATACTTTTGGTCCATTATTAATCACTACCACACTCTGGGTAGTAGCTTATTACAGGGCTACATAGCTGTTGCAGTTTTTCTTCCATAGACAGTTGGCTCATTTATATCTAACATCCACTCCTGTTTGTTGACATAAGGCCAGTTCAAGACATATCTATGCCAATCTTGCAGGTGGTTTGTGAAGCTTAGTGTTCAAAAAGGCTGTTTAATAGGTGTAAGGTCAGTCGTGCGGTAGTAAAATGAACTAAAACGTATGTTGAGGGGGGTGTTTCGCCTCCACACACCTCATCATGCCCGGGCTTTCTGAGCCTCAGTGGCGTCCAAACCGAGTGTTCCTGTTCAGGGTTCAGACTTTACGGGAATAATGCAAGTTTTCATGATTGTTCTCAGGTGTCTCATCGCTTTGTACAATATCCTGCAGTCTTCTATTACACTCGACAGAGCAATTCTTTTCCAGGTCCGTTTTTATCTTCTTTCTAACTTGGCCTTCTTGTGGAGTGATTGTCATAAGCTCAGATGCATGCATGTATTTGTAGATGGAAGCCCTTCAATCAGAAATGAAGTGATTTTTTAATTCACAGTAGCTGAGTGTTCACTAAATACTTATTATTGTGGAGATGCTCATATGGACAATCAAGTGTCAGGAGACCCTATCTGGACTTCAGAAGAAGCCTGACAGTTATTTCAGCTCATATCTGATATCTTGTTGTTTTTGTATTATAGATCACAGATGCTTTTATTTTTTGTTTCAGCTTTGTGTTTTGCATGACTGTGCTTTTTCTGATCCAAGTGCTTCTTATCCTGTGCTGTGACGTGGACAGTCTCCTTGAGACTAGCTTGCCACCTATCAAGGATATAACAGAGAATGTCTTGTGATCCTCTGACTATTCAGCTGTTGCTTAATTTGGGCTTTTTAAAATAAGAGCTGAGAGGTAATCATAGCTCCAGCAGTGCGTTTGCTTGTGTCTTAGTGTTTGTACGAGACACCGTGTCACTTCATAGTTATGTCTGTGCATTTTGAAGTAGATCAATCATTCAGCTTTTTGAACTTTAACCTGTGTGACCTCTCTGGACTGTTGGCTGTTAAAGATTGTTACTCCCCCCCTTCGACCCCACCGATACGCAAAGCAGCCTCATTCCTACTGACGTTAGGAAGTAAATCAGGCTTTGTATGTGGGTTCTGTTCTGAGGCCTTAACACAGCGTGAGATGACCAGAGAGCAAGCAGTACCTCCGTCTAATCAGTTTTTACTGTTCCAGTCAAATATCAACAGATGGCTGTCGTGGCTTTGATTCTGGACTTTCCTCTCGGTGGGAAGTCACCACCAGCTGCTACACAAACAGCGGTCAGCTTTGGAAAGTACTCTTGGTTCTCAGATAGCCAACAACGGTGCAAATAATCATCAAAACGTTGTACTTAAAGTTTAGTAAAATAGTGAAAGAGCTCCCAAAGGACTGAACAGCCAAGCCTCACTATTTGTATTACTGCAAAAGCAGAGCTTTAGTTTGATTTTTAAAAATATGTGTCAGAAGCAAATAAGGTTCTCTGGAAGCAGAAATAGCATCTCGTTGGTTGAGTCATGTCAGTTTTTCCATGGTGTGGAAAATGTATTCAAAAGTCAGGTCAAAATGTTAAAAGAATTTGAAATCTGAATGTGAAGCAGCTAAAGAAATCAGTTTTGTTGAAATCAAAGACCTTAGATTAAACTTAAAAAAACATTTAGATGCTGATGCTTTGCTCTGCGTTTAGACAATCGCAAAGCCAACCCAGCATCTAAATATGAAATGTGTTGCTTTACTTCAACTCGCTTATGCATTTGAACTGATTGACAAGTTTGATATCTCATCTTTAATTAAATATATTTTTAATATGTGATTTAGTAGTAGCTAAACCACATAAATTCACAACAATTTCACTAAAATCAGAGGCTATAGAGATGGAAAGTCTGCTACTTAGCTAGCTAGGCTGGTTAGCATTCAAACTACCTTATCTGGTGCTTCATTCGTCTCTCCATTATCATTTAAGATTTAGCGATTGCATCATTGATATGGTATAAGAAGTTCAATTACTTTTTAAGCGTAAAGATAGTTTTTTTGAATTCCAGGAAACAGAAATCAGTTTGTAGATTAGCTTCAGCTAAAGCTATCTTACCAGCTAGCCTGAACTAGCCACAGTGAAGCTGAGTCAGTTTGATTTTTACCAGATTTTTCTAATTCTTGTGAATTTCTGCTGTTTTCCTCAAAATTGTACAATTGATTTTATAATTTCTGTGGTAATGTAAGATGGTCTCTTTGATCAGTTATATAATTATTACCATTGTAGGGCAGCATAGTAACATACAGTAACAGTCTATACATGAGGTACTAACATGAGATACATGATAGGCCTCACTATGGATAAACAAAACAAGGAAACCCAGGGAAAAAGAAACTGTCTTTAAACTAATTTACATTTCATGTCATATTTCTTCCTGCTCATTTTCTCAATTCTCAATTTCTCAAAAAAAAAAAAAAAAACACCTCAATTTCTCTGAGGAAACCATCCAAAGGGATTAATAAAGTTCTATCTAATCTAATCTAATCTTCTCATTGTAAGCAGACCACGTATATTATAGTGGAAAAAGATGTTGTCACTTGTATTATTCAGTTTGAAGGCTCACAGACGGACTGGTATTTCTCTTCATGCCTCTCTGTTAACTCTTTTCCACTACAGTGTTGATGCTGGTGCCAGTCTAGACTCGGTTCCAACCATTTCCCCAAACTGCTGGTTTAAAAGTTGGAACTAATGACTTCTGTGCATCCTCAGAGATGCACAGAACACGACTGTAATCGTGCAACATAATGTGGACAATATTCAGTTTTGTACAATATAATAATTGTTGTTAAATAGTCGCCTAATATGCAGTAACTCTGAGGTTCATTATTTGCAGTACATGAACACTAATTTCACAATCATTCTGTGATTTCCGGCCCACAGAAAATGGCCCAGCTTGAGCTAAATAACATTCAGTTCTCAAACCTGTTAAAACGCAGGCCGCTTCTCAAAAGGCACCAAGGCAGAACCGGCTCTGTACCGTTCTGATGGAAAAGAGGCAGAAGAGAAGCAGGTGTCACAGTAGCTGGTAATGGCTGACAATCAAATAGAGACATGCTGTGGCTGAAAGCATACGTTTGTGGGGGAAGGGCTCCTGGAGAAAGCTAAATTCAATCAATGCTGATCTAAAGGATCAACATTGCTTTTTTAGATTTGACCCTTTGACCTTTTGGCCCCCAAGGCAACATTCAAGCACCTGCCCCCCTTCAGTGGATCCATGTTTATCGTATATCTATTGACTGCTTCTGTCAGATATTTGCATTTGAACAGCGGAGGTGCTGCAGCTCTCTCTCTCACTCTTTCTCTCCGTCTCTCTGTGCAGCATTTTCAGGGAAGGTTGGCATGTTTTTAATTGCGTGGTAGCGACAATCAGGAGATGTTAAGACAACACTGTATACCTCCAAACACTCTGACATCCCTCTAACCACAATCAAGCCCTGTTTCTACCTCAAGACTAAAGCTTTGGCAGATTTCTGCGCATCAGCCACAACAGAGAATCCTTTTGAAGGGGTGGGTTCATACAGGAAAAAGATGTATTCACAAAGAATATGAGAGAGATTGTGACGACCACAGACAATCAGATATTACCGGAAATCTGTCTCTCACCTTTAATCTATACCCATTTTAGTTTGGCAGGGGAATCACAGAGGTCGGTATAGTTGAGGACTCAGCCTCTGTGGTAAGAGCTCCCCTCAGTGGAAGGTGTTGTTATGACGCACAATCAGTTAAGTTTCCCTAGATGGAAACACAAAAGGGTTTAAAGGCTTCAAAGATTCACTTCACTTCAGTAATAATACATACTTTCAGTGTTCATATCCTCAATTTCCTTACAGTGTTTTCAGAGTTTTATCCTCGTTGGGGTATAAAAGCCTTTAAATCAGCCTGTAGATGATCATGGAACATTGATTCTCAGTTAAAACCAGACTCTTTATAGTCTTTTAGAGGCAGGAGCTCTGCAAGGCGCACAAATTAGGAAGTAATTCCGAAAAACAACCCAGCCAGTATAATATTTCAATAACCAAGCGTCCTGTCTTGCCTGTGTCTCTGTAGCACTGATCAAGAAGGATCCTCGACATCAGAGGCAGCTGATTTCTGAAATTTTAAGAAGCAGTGTAGCTGTGAAACTGTATCTGTGTTCACTCTGTAGCCGCTGGTTTGAAACTCGAGGTTTTCTGAGTTTTGGAAAGCAGACTTTGGTTAAAACCGGTATTTTCCTGAATGCTGCATCTCTGCGTCTGTAGGTGGTTTCCCTCGTTGAGCCTGTAGGTGGTTTTCATCATTACGTTGGACGATGCTCACACAAGACTTTGGCTTTATTTCTTTTTTTGTCAAAGTTGTCATTGTGTGGTAATGCAGTTAAATAGCTTGGATTGATTTCAGAAGTCTGCTTGATGCTGTTGTACAGAATGGAAAAGTGACTTAGCCGGACTAATGTTCATCGCATTCTTAATTCAGTACATTTAGTTTTGTCTTGGAGTTTAATTTCCTGACAATATAATCACATCTGCACAAACCCTCAGAGTCTCTTGCGATCGACTGGCTCACCCAAATCATGACTTTCAAGTGTTTTACCTTGAAATTTTGCTGCTTTTTCTCCCACCAGAGCTGTAGATAGAATAACTTGTTGAGATCTTACCAGGTCCAGAGCGTCTTGCATGGAAAACAAACTCCTGTTCCCACATGCGGCCGACATGGACATTTTGCTGTAACATTTACGGGTTAAGGTGCATGTGGGTTCAGTGCTTTTGACTGGACTTCACCACTGACTTTACCTCCATTTGGTGGACTGTGGACAGGGAAAATGATATTGAGAAAATAACAAGATGCCTTCTGCTGTGACAATTGTATGAATTAACCTGTATTAATAAGATTCATTACATAGATTTTTTTCTGAAATATGGCTTTTTAGGGCGATGGTTTATATCATGTTTATATTGTTTTTTGCTATTTCTTTGCTTCTTTTTCTTTTTTTTTGGACATGCTGTAGCAACCCCGGCACACAGAGATTACTTCTAGAGCAGGTTTCTGAATACAGCGATAATGATGATGATGATAATGTGATTATTTTAGGGAAGCATGTGACGTGTGTGTGTGTGTGAGCTTCACGTGTCTTCGAGTATCTTCAGAACGGAAACAAGGCTCTGTCTCTTGTCTCTTACAACTTCTCAGGAAAATCTACCTCTACCTCCAGTTTGATGCATTTAACCCAGTGAGGGGGCTCAAGTTACAGTTTAAAGCGGGCAGAGGGCATGAAGAGCGAGCACCAGGGTCCGAAATCAACTTCAACATATCAGATCAGACATGAACGCTGTTTTCTGAAGTGAAAACAGAACGGATTTCTTTTCACCCTGGTTTAGGAGGTTAATTTTGAACACTGGGACGGCTCTCTCTGTCTCTGTTCCTCTCTCCTCGTCGTTACACGTTGGTAACACTTCTGCTGTTTAGTTTATTTGAGCACCAACAACAGGGAACCTCCAGCTCAACAGCTAACTACTACTAGTACTACAACAAGTACTGCTTCTCGTACCACTGTTAGTACGGCAAGTCTCTCTTTTTGAGTTTTTCAGTCTGCTCTATTAATGTGTGCTTATTCCTCCTTTTTCTATAAATGATTACCTTTTTTTGATGAATGGGATGTTTCCCGGTAACCACAGCAAGAGTGAAGTGGCGGCGGGCAATGCAACTGGTTTTTTTTTCTGTTTTTTTTTCTCTCTCTTTTTTTTTGGAAGGGTGAAGAGCTATTCTTGCCTATTTACTCAATATGTGTTTGTGTGAATACTTTTATTTTGAATCTGAAATGAATAAAATATCACCTTTCTTAAATGTCAACAGAGCTCTGGATGTTATTTTATTGTCCTATATCAAATAAAAATCAAATCAACCTTTACTGTCATTTAGCTGTACATACAGTGTAATAGTGCAGGCAAAATGAGAGGGCGTTTCTCTGGGAATCCAAACAATAATAAAAACACACATTTAAACCCCCCCTCCGCACACACATACATACACACCCACACATCCCTGAGACGTCTGCAGCTAAATTGAAAATTAAATTAAATTGACGTTGAAATTGTCTCCGTTTAAGTGTCCAAAGCAGCAGCCTGTGTTTAAATTGCCAGTTAAAGTGACTTGTGATTTATTAAAAAAAAATTTTTAAACGGACTGATAAAACTATGACATTTGTAGATTACAGTGTTACAAACCTGCACTGATCTGTCTTATAATTACCTTATTAACTCAACCCTCCAGCAGCACTTTCCCAAGAAAGTCTGTTTTCAACAATCACAAACAAGAAGGGAGAAAGAAATATATTTGTGCCAGTTTCATGGGTCATATGTTGTATAATAGTGGCCTAAATGGCCTGTTGTTAAAATACTAATAGCAACCAATGTATTCAGATAGCAATAGCAATAGCTGTGCCATAAAATACTCCACATACATGCATTTTACTAAAACTACAGAAGTAAAATGTATCAAAAGTAAAAGTATTCTACTCCTTTCGGTGCTATTTTATCAGAATCTACTTTTTTTCAGAATCAGAATCCACTTTATTGGCCAAGTTTGTACACGCAAACAAGGAATTTGACTCCGGTGAGTCTTTTTTCTCTAATGATAATAATAATAATTAAAGCTGCAAGCAGCATTGGACGGGTTCGAGCTTCTTGCTGGTCGGCGACCGAGACAGGAAATGGCCACATGCATGTCTTTAGGAACTGACTTTGATCACGCGTGAGAAGTTTTAGGCTGATCGGAGCATGTAAAAGATGGTTAGACAGCATTTCCTGTATGATGGCGAGCTGGTTTCTAGATCTGCCCTCCTAATCTGGAGGTCCAAGTTCGGCATTTCTTTGTTGGTGTTTTGGATTTTTTCTCAGCAGGTGAATTTTATAAATCTCTTTTATTGGTAACTGGGAAAACATAAGGAGGACATTACAGTTTTTTTCAATCGCTAACAAGCGCTTACCCATACTTCAGATACTTTTTCTAAACTCTTAGCACAGACTCACACCTACAAAACACAATTGGCCAAATGGATAATTTTCTTCTCAAAAGTGCATTTTGTTAAATATATACTAACTCTTCATTTCAAAATAGAACACATCTTTCTCTGCACATACTAACTTTACCAAAACACTGGAAATCTGACTCAAAATGAAATGATTCTGTCAAAGAATAACACTTGTTTTCACTTCACAAGGTACATGCAGTCAATCAAAGTACACCAGGTTTCAAAATACTGGCTATTGTTGACATTACAAAAACTGCATAGACTTTTATGTTTCAGTTTTACAGGTATTTGCATGCAAAACATGCAATC
>OMNN01086704.1:0-19023 GCA_900302755.1 Chromis chromis
TTAATGAACATTTAAACAAATATGCCAGATTATAGCCCTGGGCTAATTTCCATCTGTAGACCCCTTGGCAGGTTGATGTTACAAAACACAAAAACAAACAAACAAAAAAACAAAAAAACCCGTAAAGACACACACTATACACAGACTATATACAGGTGAACAACACAGGCAGCAGAGACATACAAATACAGAGAGTTGAGCACAGACAATAAACATGTGAACTATCTGTATTGCACATCCTCCCATTGCACAATGCCTCACTTTTTAATAGATATTATTGCACATGTTGCCTCTGTTGCACTGTTTTCTATAGCACAAAATTCTATTGCACTGATCCCTAATTGCACTGATCCCTATTGCACTGATCCCTATTGCACTGAGCTCTATTGCACCAATTTTTATTGCACTTTTTGACAATGTGCTTGGGACAGAGTGAACATAAGAAAATGATGGTCCACATGTCCAACTTGTAAACATTGCCCTACAGGTCACATATGCTCACATGTTTGTGTGTCTCTCAGCCACAGTTTTAAATGTTTCTTAAAGGTAGGGAGACTTGTACATTCCCTCACTGGCAGGGGAATACTGTTCCAGATCTTAGTGCCCTGTACTGACAGGACGTTTTGAGAAAAGGCTGTTCGTCTGAATGGAGGTTCACAATCTCCTCTGACAGTGGCTAGAGTCACTCGTGTAGAGCCACTGACATATTTCTGCTTAATGAACTCATTCATTGGTGGAGGGGCCAAACTGTGTAATACTTTGTAGATCAAGCAGGAAGATTTAAATAATTTAAAATTTGAGAAATTTAGTAAACTATATTTATCGAGGATTTGACAGTGATGGTAGGAAAAAGGTTTCTTATCCAGAATTTTCAATGCCCTTTTGAAGCATGATTCAATAGGTCTAATGACAGAGAGACCAGCATAGGACCAACTGGTGATACAGTACTCGATATGAAATAGTATCATAGAGTGTAAGAATGTGAGTGCTGCTTTATCGGTCAAAAATGTTTAATATTACATATATTAAAGTTTAAATTTCTTACTATTTCATCTCATGCATGCTTTCATGAATGAGATGTGTTCTCTTCAGCCGAAGGGTTGTAGGTCCGGCCCTGTGAAGAGGCCGGAGGAGCACGGGCCGTCTCCCTGCGTGTCCCACCATCTCTATCCCCGCGATCACGTTGAAATCGCCTCTTGGGATTACCATAGTCTTCAGACTTCAGAAAACTTTATTGTCTGTCATGACAGAAAATCGTCTACAACAACCATATACCCATTCATACATACAGACTGGTTTCCTTAAAATCAGAGTATAAAAAGTCAAATGGCAGTGTTAAGATAATTAAAAAGTGTTCAAAAATATTTACAGCAGTGGGGATGAAGGAGTTTTTGTAAGTATTTTTCCTGGCCAGCGGGGCTCTGTATGGTAATAGCTGGAATGAACTGTGCAGAGGGGGAGTGGAATCTTTTGTAATGTGACTGGCTTTCCTTTCAACTGCCCGAATATGGAGGACTGAAAGAGGGGTTTGAGTTTGGCCCGTGATTCTGTTCGCTTGATTAATGATCCGGGAGAGCTTTGATTTGCTCTTAACAGAAATGAAACTGAACCAAGATGTGATATTAAAGGTGAGTATAGATTCAATAAGGAATTTGTACACAACTGTTAAAATGCTCTTCCGGACATTAAAATCTCTGAGTTTCCTCAGAAGGAACAGACGCTGATGTGCCTTTCTGTAAGTGGAGTCAGTGTGTTTGGAGAAGGACAGAGACCTGTCAATCTCAATGCCAAGGTACCTGAAAGCCTCTACCTGTTCCACAGTCTGTCCATTCAGTTTCAGGGGGTTGAAGAGAGGGTGGTGGGAGTCGGGTGTTTGTCCTCCTCCACAGCACAGTTCTTTAGTCTTGGAGACATTAAGCTCCAAAGAGCTCTCTTCAACCCAAGACATCAAGCTGTTTACCTGTGCATAGTATGCAGATTGGGAGTTCTCATCTTTGATGTTAGTGATGAGGGCCATGTCATCTGCATATTTAAAAAGTGAGGTATGACTGGTGTTGCTGGTTATATTATTTGTGTAGATGGAAAATAAAGCAGGTGATAAAACACACCCCTGGGGGACTCCAATGTTTAAAATCATGTTTGTAGATTTAAAACCATTGACTACCACATGCTGAAGCTGGTTCTGTAAGACGTGCTTTATCCAAAGTGTTAGAGAGGGGTTGACCTGTAAATCATGGAGGCGATTGGAGAGAATGTATGGGTCAACTGTGTTAAAAGCTGAGGAAAAGTCAATGAATAAAATCCGAGTGTAGGGGTGTGGAGAGTCCAGGTTTTTGCCTAGTGTCCAGGAGGGTGAGACAGGCATCCTCCACCCCTCTCTTGACAACCGGTCAAGTAAAACCGGTCTCGTCCACTCCTGTGACTTGTCCCAGGCAGGTTAGAGTGGGAAACAGCCTATGACATGTTGTATGATATTGTACTGTAAGGCACTCTGGTTTAGGAAAGCACTGTAGAAATAAAGTTTATTATTATTATCTACTGATAGTATGAAAAACACTTTTCAAACACATTTCATGTACTTCTTACATTTTTGGATGTATGATTAATAATTAGGAGAAGAACTGTTTCAATGGTGAACAGCAGCCATTTTATTGGACATTATTTTTTCAAATACACAAGTCTGGAGTTAAACTGACTGTTACAGCTGCATCAAACTAAGTTGATTCTTGTCAAGCTTTTTTTGTTGTTGTTGCAAATGATTTATTTTTGCATCATAAATACTGCAGCTCCGAGTATGAGCGCCGTCCTGTGATTCACAAAGTGATGCAGACCACCGAGCTTTTAGCGACATACAAAGGAGTTCATGTTAAAAACAACATACCAAGGGGTGCTCCTCCTATCCATGCACTGGAAATGAAACAAGATTTGGTAAAAGAAAAAGACAGGCTTCAAGAAGTCAAGCTCAGCAAATCCAGCGGTAAAAAACACCTAGATGTACTGTGTATCCTGAGTCTTCGCAAATTTTGGCATGTGCGTGGACTACAGTCAAACAGAACGGGGAAAAGAACACGATAAGACATAACATTTCATCATCTAACGTGAGAAAAATGTCGGGGAGTGTCTACAGCTCAGACGCTGTTCCGGAGAGAGAAAGAGATTCAGGTTGACAGAGTGAAATTGGAGAACAGTGATCGAGGAAATGGGGAAACAGAGAGGAGTGATTTCTGACTATGGCACTGATTTTTTTTTTAATGTATCCTAAAAACAGAACAGTCAAGAACACAGAAGATACCGAAAAATCCAGAACAATGATAGGGTGACACACTCTGAGTGAAGCAGTGGTGGCTTTCCTCCTGGGCTTTTTGGTTCGTCTTTGTTTTAAGTAAAGGTTAATTGTAAAGAAATAAATACTTAATACTCCACAACACAGAGCTTAAAAAACATGAAGCTAAATGGGGAGAAGAAGAAAAAAATTACACCAACAAAAGCAATATCTTTACATAGTAAACACAATGCATTAACTCTTCCTTCCCCTGCAGATGTACATTTAAAAATATATTTGACATTGTACACAGCGACGGTGACGCCTTGGAAAACGGGATAGAGAAACAAATCTCCGAGGTGGCCTTTTCAGTGCTTTTCTACTCCTTCCAAGGTCCCAAATTGTCACTGCTCCAGGGTCACAACCTCCACCGCCTGGCCGTCCAGTGTGACAGTGTTATCTATGCGCGTGGCGACAGGTGCCATGGCAACCTGGACGGGCCGGTTGCCCTGGGCGAGGCTGGTCACGACGGTCTGGTACATGCTGACTGGGATCTGGACCAGACCTGGGGAAAAAGAAGTGGGACATGTTGGAGCAGCATTAACTAAACTTCTGTGTTTTTCCTCTATATTTTAGGCTCCACTGTACTAACAAATACTGCTCTTCACCCAGAGGAAATCATGCTGAGAGTTTGTGTTTTACACTGTGTTAGGGAGGCCGTCGAGTCCAGGTAGGTGTCTGTGACAGGAGGCAGCCATGTTACACAGAAGGCATTTCTGAACAATGGTCCGATTGAACGTCCTCAGCTCGCTTCCCCCATTCCCAGCTGTGTGTGTGTGTGTGTGTGTCTCTGCCTGTAGGGATTATTGCTGCAGTCACGTGGGCCTCTGCCCCACCCTACAAGCTGTCACAGTGTCACAGGCAGGCAAGAAGGTCAGTGTAGGGGATGGCAGTAGCTCATGCCCGCTTCCATTATGCTGAGCTGAGACGCTGGACATTAAACGCAACAAGTACACGTTAACACGACGACATGGATGGTTTCAGATCTATTTTACAGCACGTTCTATGTAAAGATTTAAAAATTTTGAAAAGCACAAACGCAAATCATGCATTTTTATAACTATCCAACCACAGAGCTCCCGAAATAACTCCAAGTTAGCTTGCAATTGTCGCCCCCCTTTCCATGCTCTTGCTAAGCCCCCTTGCCGGTGATTTGTGACAGTGTTAAGTTGTGCTGATGCAGGTAATTGTGCTGGCAGTGATTACAGAGGGGGGGCTTAGGCCTGGCGCAGTATGGACGCAGCACAGCTTCTAACTGAAGTGCCTCACTTGACCACTTGAACATTGCCACTCCGACGTTAAGGGTTATCCCTGGTGTAACGGTGTTTATGTACATGTGTGTCTGCGTGCCTTTGTGAGTGAAGGGTCACTACACAAGCCAATCAGCGGCGTGTCTGGGCCAGTGCACTTCAAACGGCGCTCTTCACTCCTGTGCAGCACTACAGTGATTAGCTAAGGTCAATAGTGGGGAGAAGGACTGGCTTTGGCAGCTCCATTAGTTGGTTAAGTGAGCTATTGCAGCCAAATGACTCCTTATGGTTTAGGAAGCGAAATGTCAAACAACAAAGGCTGCAGATGTTAGATTTGAGTAACTTGAATTTACATGCGTGTACAAACGTCAAAATGTACACTGGCATATTGTACGTACTTTTGCATTTGTACAATAGTTTACGAAATACTTTCTGTCAGGTCATTTTATTTAAATGTGTGATTTTCCATCTTTTGATGAAATTTCATTTTACTTGGATCAACTTAAATTTCCCAAAATTGTTCAACCAGTGAAAATGTAATGAAATTCCTACCAATCTCAACACCTTAATTTTCTATTTTTGTCCCCCTTAACTATAATTGCTGCTATGGAAAAGACGACATGCTTCCCAGGTTTGTCTCCAACAATTACAACAACTTGTTCAAATATCTGAACATGGGTGGAGATGTGAGGAGACAGGGACACGCAGAGATGAGTTTTGAGGGACCAGTATTCATGTGGAAAGTGAAATTGTGTTTATGAATATATTCCATATAGACAAGCAAGAGAAGTTGGGGTTGCATGCTGACAGCTGGTCCAGTGATTAGACCATGGACTGATAATGGAGTGGATCAAAGCTCTTTAGGAGGGCCCCCGAGGGACCTGCTCATGCCCCTGGACTAGTGCACAGTGTGTGTGTGTGTGTGTATGTGTGGTTGTGTGTGTGGTACTGATTAGATGACATGGCGAAAAAGGAAAAAGATTGACAGTTTGTAAGATGTGTGTGTATCCAAGTCTACACAGGCTTTGCTATTGTACATGCTAGTGACTAATTCCGACCTTTCCATGTGCCAGCAGAGAGAAATTAGATATAAGAATGAATTTATTTCATTATTGCATTGATAGTAAATCAAAATATTTCACTGCACTGACCCTCTAAAAGAAATGGCTGCATCAAATTGTCAAATAAAAATCACAAAGAAAACAGAGAATCACTCTTGAACCCTTAAATTATTTCTAAGCTAGCAATTTAGATACCTACATATACCAAGTCTTATGACAGAGAGTGCAGACGAACCAAAACACCAAAGCAGGCTAGAAAAATGTCTTAGTATGTGATTCATGCTTATTTTCAACTTTATATCTGTATTCATGGCACTACTAACATTTACATACTACTTTAACTCATCAACTTCAGATTAGTAGCTTCTCCCTCTTTGCCAACCCACTGACAAGCAGCTGACAAGCAGATGTAAGGTCGTCACTACAAACTGGTGCAGCCCCACCAGACGCACTGCACCGGCAGTGCATGCAGTGTGCGCATTTAGGGAGGGTTAACCTTCAATAACATGTCATTAAAAGAAGGGTTGCACTGCTACAAGATACACACACAAAAACACACCATCTGTCCCATCAGCACAGAGTAGATTAGAATGTGGGGGGCTCAGAAGGTTCATCGCGGTGCTACTGGTGGGAAGCTTACACTCAGTGGGGTTAATTAGAAATGTCACTGGCTAAGGAACGTGCACAATTATTAAAGACGGAAAAGAGAATTCAGTTATCTGTTGTTTTATCTTGATGTTTCACAATGGAAAAATCTAACTAAATATTTTTTGTTCCTTTCCGTTTGAGAATAATTTGGATTTCTACTTCTGAAAACTATTGAGTGTTTATTATATAATCAGTCTATTAGATAGATTGATAGGATTGATGATCAGTGTTGATGCTTATTTAAGAGAGAGCTGTGGGTTACTAATAAAATGCTAAATCTGGTATTCAGTATCAAACCATGTGTCACAAAATAATAATAATAAAATGACTTTACTACAATGTATGCAAATGCTGTAATTTGAGGTGTATTTTGCATGTTACCTCAGTGTTGGTGACATTATGATAATATGTGGGATGAATAGGTACCTGTGGCATCTTGAACCCCTGCCAGTGCCCCGACAGCAGCTGCTGTCTCTGCCAGGACAATCTGCCCTCCTCCTTGTAGAGTGGCCTCTGCCAACGTTGCTACAGCATGCGCCGCTGCCTCACTGTAACACACACAATATATGCAAACACATGTTCAATTTAAAATACGTACACACAAGAAGGGTGGAGACATCAAGGCTTCCAGATACAGTCTTGGTACAAAGCCTAAAAGCTCCTTCTCACACACACACAGTCTGCTAGTAAAGGCGAGGGTTATTAGAGAGATGTGGGGTGAAGAGGTAGGAGTGTAGGAGCTGTAAGAGGCTTTTCTAGTCTGGACTTATGGAGAATCTGTCACATCTCCCCGAAGGCCAGGTGCTATGGGCCTAACAAGGCAGTTTTATTAACCAGATCTATCCAGTGGAATTACCGCAAGCTTATAACCACACCAGCTTCGTTATGAACTAATGGAAGCGTTCACAGATTGGTCGATAATCACATCTGCGATAGAAATACAGATGGACAGAAAGGAGGAGGAGCTCTCAGTAAAATGATGAAGCTTTGATGACGGACATGAAATTTTTTACTATGTCTGCCATCAATCCTGGCAAAGACAAACTGAGTTAGTCGTTTTTTGGTTTAGTGGTTAACATTTCGTGCCACAAACAAAATCTTTATCACATCAATTCACATTAGATCATCCAAGCTAGCAGTGGATTTGCCCTGAACCACCGCTAATGAATTTTGGTGCATGATAAGGTGTCATTTTTGGTCACACTGTCAACACAGCAGAAAAGACAGACTCTCCTCCCCCCCTCTGGAGCTGGAAAACAGACAAAATGTTCCAGAGCCTGTGGAGCAGTGAGCCCAGAGTAGCTCAGCACAGGTAAACAGCAGGAGGGGAGGAGAGAGGAAGGAGGACTCAGGTGGGTGCGGGTAACAAGCCCCGAAGGGACGTGATCGTACATCTGAAATGATCGCCTTGACAGTGCTGCGGTGAAAAAACAGCGAACATTTCGCTATCAGGTGGATGAATTCAGCAAGTTAAATACCTTAAAGACTTCGGATAACAGCCTGAAAGATCATGAAAATCTAAAATGTAAAACGGGAGGCTGCTAGCAAAGGATTAGCCTGTTAAAATTGCAGCTAAAGTTTACAGCAAATGATTTTTAACCTGTGTTCTTGTGTTGTAATCAGGTCACCATATGAGACATGGTTTAAGATCCGGTTGTAGATCCCATCTGAATACAAGGGTGTGTTTTCTCTCCAGAAAAACAGTACATCAACAACAACCCCTGTACATACTCACCTCCTACAGTTCATATTCTCTAATATAGAGTCTATAATATGACTGAAAACATACTTACTCCTCACAATATTTTAATTACAATCATGTATCTATCACCTGCACTAGCCTTTTTTAAATAAACCAAACTGTATTGAGCTGTTAGCACAAAAAATATGTCGCTAACAATCAATTTAATGGTTTTGCACCTTGATGCTGCTGCTATAAAGACTACAAGCTAATTAATTAGATGCTGAACCAGGATGAGTATTCGTTGACTCCCATCTCCAGGGGACCCTGGTGACCTGCCCTGACAGTTGTCCCATTTTCAACCAGTTGTTAGAGGTGCTGGTGCAATTATGGATTGTTCTTATACTGGGCAGTGTTTGCTGGCTCCAGCACTGAACATTGCATGTAAATTTGGTCAGTAACAGCTAAATCCTACAGTATGATTACATTTACAAGCTATAGGATACAAGCGATGAATGCAAATGTCTGAGGACTGATGTTCTTGTTAAAAATCAGGAGAGAGGTTCACATTAAAGACTGACTTCTAACTCACTAGGATTTTTCAAATGAGAAAAAAAACAGTGTTGCTGAATATATAGATGAGAAGTGCCAGAGCTACTTGAAACATTAAGGCACTGCTGATTTTTTTCAACAAGAGGCAGTTTACTTGTGATTTTATGACTCCAGTAAAAAAACTGCACAGTACAATATTAAATTCTCTCCAGATCACCTGTTGAGAGCCATCGTGACTGTGGCTCCGGGCTGCATCTCCTGACTGGCAGCGACGGCAGCTTCAGCCAGCGATGCCACAGCCTGCGTGGCCTCTGATGCTTGAGTGGTTTGGATTGTCATCTCCCCGCCCTGGAGGGTGGCCCAGTTTTGTTCCACCTGGAGAAAATACACAAAATAACTGACCATCTGCAACGGGGTAATGAGCATTGTGCAAATATTGGATTGCTGGTTTTGTGGTGCTGAATGGACAGCTCCCATTAAATGCACTTTGTAATGAGATATTAGTGCCAACTTTCTTCATCTCCTCGGGATACTTGTAAGATCTAAGAATGAATGTGTGTCAGAAAATTAAGGAGCAGTTGATTTGGAGTTCATTACTCCATCAATAGGACAAGAGTACACTCTGCATATTATATTATTGTACATATGAGAAGCTAGATATGTAACATGAGTAGATGTATTACCTCTCCATCAGTCACAGTTGAGTAGTTGACCTGAGCCACAGTCACACCAGGCAGCTCTGAGGCGTCTGCCAGAGTGGCAACTGTGTGTCCTGTGCCAACCTGAGAGAAATATAAATGTACAGTGTATCAAACCTTTAATCAAAAACAACACCAAAGTGCCACTCAAGAGTGTGATGACCGTACAGCAATTTCATCGCACCTGGATAAGCGAGACGGTTCCATCAGGGTTGTTGATGGTCTGTACCACAGTTTGCGATGGCACGAGGTGAGCGATGCTCTGTGCAGTGGTCAGGTGGTGCTGGGTGGTGGTTGCCGTGGTTACCTGCTGGTCTTCAAAAGCATATAATAGATCCTCACGGCCGTGCTGCTTATAGCAGTTCTTTACTATAGTCCGGAGCGCCTGCGTCCACGACACCTGAGGAAGTGTAGACACAAGTTAATGTGAGCAATAGTTTTTAAGATTGTTAACATGAATAAATGACCAAGATGAATGATATAGAATGGTATTGATGAGATATGTTAAAGCAAGTGTTACACCTTTTTCCTTTCTTTGCCCTCAAGTCGGATCAGAAGACCAATACAAAGATACTAAAAGTCTCTCCTGCGATGTATCAAAAATATTGTTTTTTTTTCCTCCTACGTGCCTTAAACTGGCTTAGATGTAACTCTGCACTGCTGTCTCCTGATCTACAAAGAGGATGTTCCACCTCTTGAAATATGTTTTTTTAGTCCTATTTCTATTGCTTTAAAATTAAGCTTAACATGAATACATTTTCTTTGTGTTCTTGAACAAGACATATAATCAGCAAGCTCCAACAGCAGTAATTTTGTGGGGGATCCTGTAAAATATCACATCAATACACCAGTATTTTCTTACTCTCTGTTTCTGCTCCTCTGTACGAACATCACTGCGGACGTTGGCCCAGGGGATGTCCTCCGGCCACCACACTGGCTTGCAGCTCTCCTTACCCCAGCCAGGCTTCCCTCTGCCTGTTGAGTACTTTAGCATCTCTGGGATGAATGCTCGCAGCTGGGCCTAAAGTGAACAAAAAAAGATGCATGAGTAAAAGAGATAATATAAACACCCAAACTCTAAAGCGAAGAGCTGCGGTGTTCCTCCCACACACATACGAGCACACACGCCCTTGAACAGGCAGCATGAGACGCGTATCGATCGGCTACCTGCTGCCGAGTGCTGAGGTGGTCAAGGCCTGGAAATAGAAACAGGCTTTCTAAAAGGAGAACTGTGCGCTCATGTTTATTAACAGACCAATCTATGGCTGTGGCTCCAGCCTGATGTGTCAGACTGACACCAATGGAACATCAGGGGTGATCCAGCAGTCAGCCCGTCCCAGCAAAGGCTCCGGTACACTCAGGGAAGGTATTAATAAGGACAAGTGGGTCAATATTGTTAAAAAGAAAAATCAATGTCAAACGAAAACATTAGATTAACTTTGATCACTCGCGTGGCGTACTATTATATGGACTTGTACGGAGACTCAAGTCATTATTTCATTATTGTGGACTGACCGTATCAATGAGTAAACCATTTACAAGCAATGAAGTAACCTAGTCTCTGTACTGCAGCACTGTAATTGTGGGACGATCAGCACTTAAATAGGAAGTATAATGAGCCTCATAATTTTGAAAGAAATTAATCTTTGCTTATATTGAATTATAATTTCGGAAAGAAAAAAAACTGTTTCATCTTATTAAAATGTATCTGGACGCGTGTGAAAAATGCACCTCTTTCAAACCATTGCGCTAATAATGTAGATGTTATATGATGCAGCAGCTGGCTTCTTGTGTACAATAATTTAGGATCACTGACTGAATATGAGCGACTCTGCATTGCCAATTTATGTAGATAAACCTACATAAAACTAACGCAATCTGCCTCCCTTCATGAAGATCAAACTGTTCAGTTGTATCCCAAAGAAGGGAGAGGAAATGGTTGATGCTTTGGATCTAATCTGACTTGCTTTATTGATCATCTGTACACATGCTTCATGCACAGCAGTGAGTGGCACGCATAGTCACTCACCATCACACCAACACTTCAGAATAGGCGTACACTCACATTCACTGACATGCTGTGGCGGGGTTTAGTGCAAATGTCCTTAGTGTCCTGGTAATATGCAAGCATCACCGGGGGATTATATTGCACAATGAGGCACTGCAGCGTCTGCCTGCCTTGACATCACAGGCTAAATTTGGTTCCGGGAGAAATAAATCCTTCCCTCCTCCCCATTAGACCAACTTTTCCAACTCACAATCACAATCCACCGATACACGGTTACTCACTGCACGACACAAAGATTTATGATGAAATGGATCTTATTAAAAAATGGATGGTCAAAACTTTATCACAACAGCTTTGGAAAAACAGACAGTACATTTGGTGGCAGCCAGAACTGGGCTCAGCCAACACTGGGATGAAAACTTGGATTAGACCAGGAAAAGGACTTAGTAGCAAACAGATTCTTGCATTTCCACCTGTAGATGATGTGAATGTATGTGTGCAAGGCCAGATGGCCTAATTACAGTGGCTAGTGAGCTAAGTGGCATGTTGCCCTCACACCCACCACCCCACCCCCAATCCTAATCCTCCAAGCAGTGGTCCAATCAGAATTTAGAAACGCAGCCATGTTGCCGGGTCTCTGAACCTAACAAGGCGAGGGGGTAATTATGGGCTCAGGCTAGACCCAGAATCACCTGCTACAGATGCTTCATATATCTGACGGGCGAGGGCTTCTGCCTGTATCTCTAAACCCCACTTGGGATTTCTTCAGCTGCGCAAAACCTACTGCAGATGTATTCAAATAAAACATGAAGTCTCTTCTGATATGTATCAGGAGAACTCAGTTTGAATATGCCTCCTCTTATCTCACTTTCTAGCGTGACATTTCAAAGGTTCATCAGTCTTTCCCACAGGGCCTCAACAACATCCCGTTTCCAACACATATATCTAAAAACACCAACCCCCAACACCTTTCCACCTGGTTTAGCCGAGCTGAGTGAGGCAACAGGTTACTCCTGATAATCTCATCCTACTACCTGCAGAAAAACAAGCACCAACTAACACCTGCCCTCCAAGGATTCATCTGGCGCTGGGATTGGCTGCCGTTGTCCCAGGGCTGTGCAACATCTCTGCAGGCCACTGTCATGCTGCCTACTCTGACGATGATCCACAGAATGCATCAGCAGCACTGGGACGGCAGAGTAAACAAGCCGGGTTCCCCTGGGTGAACAGAGGACTCAGCCTGCCGGTGGTGCTAATGCTGCAGTGAAAGGCGTAGCAAGAGCAGCGTACTCTTAACTTTCTCTTAATGTGTAGCAAAGAGGGGAGGCTTAGCTTGTTGTTGAATGCAGACGCCACCTCTACATCAGGGATATGCCTGAATAGCAATTGCTTCTAATGTTGATGCTGCTGTTCGACACAAGAAGAAACTCAAGTTTTAGAGGAATAATTGCTGATTGCATATGGATGAATCAAATAGGGATGCTAGTGGACATACCAAAGCTGGAACAAATGAGCATTTGACCTTGATACATATAGTTAGCTAAGCTCTTGATCATCCTAGATGTAAGACACAATTTTCATTATTGTGGTTTGTTGGCAGCTGGTGCCCTCTGCTGGGAACATGTTTTGAATTTACCCATTTCTACAAAAAAAAACACCTGCATGATTCTGGATATACACTGTTGATTACTTTCAAAGTAGCAGAGAAAGCTAGTATGGACAAGGCTAACCTGGGTCATCTTATCCACAGAGACGGGAATGCCATCAATGGTGAGAGGGGGAAGCTCTGAGGCCAGCTCTCCACCGGCAGGGGCATGCTCAGCCAGGGCGTTCTCCAGGTCCTCCAACATCATGCTCTTATACTTCCTTACCTAGCAACCAGGACAGATACATCACAGCGTTTCAGTCTCAACTATTAATCTAATTAGACGAGAAATTGGCTAGAAGCGGAGAGAACCCAGCAATGTCTTTTGTTCAGTATGACACAGTTGTAATGCCATAAATTTAAAAAATGAAAGTTGAATTTCTTTGATTATTTATTTGACAAAAACTGTAAAAAGCTGGAATCAAATTTATGTATGTGTTTACAGGTGTTACCAATACTGGAAAAAAGGTGACTGCACGCTATAGATATTTTACTGCTCACAGTTATAATTTGTCTCCATTCTTGTCTCCCATCTGCTATGAGTAAACAGCCTGCAGTTCAGCCAAAAACTCTTTGAATTTTGATCAAGTGACTGTTGGTCACAGCTGAGTCTCTCATGGCTTCCCAGTTGCACCAAGGAGTATAGAATTGTTCTTTTTTTTTTTTTTTTTTTTTTTTTACAGAATCTGATTAGACCAAATGGTTTGTTGAAGAGACACTTAGAATACATGGACATTCATTAAATATGTTTTTAAGCTTAGAATTGGTTAAGTTTCTAATTGAATAGCACATTATAGATGAGGACTTCAAAGACAGTCGGAAAACTCAGAATTTCATGATTCTCTATGGTTTTACAGTGTTTGGCTCTGATAAATGGTGCCTTTCAAACCTACCTACAGGTTTTGGAGTTTAGAGGGTTTTAGATGCATGATTTGGTGTACCTTTAAGGTTCAAACTGCCGACTAGAGAAACCCTGTTTTGGCATGTCTGATTGAACGGACAGTTAACTGTTATTTTTCTTTAAATAAAGGGTTGAATATATTTACTTCAATAAATGTAATGATTAAGAGGATCATCTCAAATCAGGAACCTATTTGGCAGACAAATGTGTTCATTCTGCTACAACAGTAACACTCACCACATTCTCCAGAGGAGCAGCACCGAACACCTTGAACACGGGGTTGGGTTTGGAGGGGGAGATACACAGTACAATGGCCTGTTGGCCCACTCTGGTGGTGTATTCATCCAGTGTGGCTCGCAGTTTCCTGTAAACACATACCACCTTTTACTTCTTCGTTCAGATTAAAAGACACAGAGTATACAGTGATGCATTTTTGTCATTAGAACTGATGAGGGTGGGGGTACAGGTGTTGGGAAAAATGTGCTTATTGGTGTTTTAAGCTCACCTGAGCAGGCGGGTCTGCTGCCTCTTACGAATGGAGGGGTTGGATTCAAAGATGTGAGGCCTTTTTCTTTTCTTACCGGTTGCCACAGCAGCTGCAGCTGCCATGCCTACTGGCCCTGAGAGACAAAGAGGCCGAGAGAGAGTATGTTAGTAAAAGTAGGGGCTAGTAATCAAAGCAGGCAACATTCTGTAAATTGTATTTAAGTGCAGTTTTTTCTCTGATTTGAGCTTTTATTAAGTGTCTTGAATATACAGCTTATGTAGTTGTGAATGTTTAATCTAGATTTGTTTAGGCATTTGATTTTAACATGACTTGCAGTTACAGCTCACTGATCCCATTTGGAAAATGTTTAATGTTTAAAAATGTTGGAAAAACATGGAAACAGGGCCAGAAGCTTGACAGGAGGCAACACAGTAGAGCAGCACTGCCTCCATAAACAATCCACTGGCACCACCTGCTGTTCAGCTGAAAGCATTACACTCAAATCAGGCAGCTATGAATGGTTTACTGGACAAGTATAATTCACAAGAAGATATTTTCTGACACTGAGCATTCTTACCTGCGGCAGCCAGGTGGGCGGTGACCTCATCAGTGCCAGCTGAATTGAGGATGTCTGTGTCATCATAAGGATCATCATCTGGCGAGGACGTCGAGTCTTCCTCTGCGCTCATCATGGACGCTTCAGTGAAGGTGGCCACATGTACCTGCACACAGTGAAAGTAAAATGGCTTTAAAATATCATATAATATTAGGTAAAATCTTGTGGCACTCGTATATGACTTAAGGTTTCTGCTCTGATCTAACAATGTAACTAGATAATAAAATATTTGATAAAGGCACATGCAAATAATGGGGCTTGTGCTGTGAATTAAAAAAGTCCTTCCTCATTATACACATAAGTGCACTTGATGGACCTGTTGGCTTACGGCGCTAGCCTCGATGGTGGTCATGTGTTCTGCCTGGTGAACGGCGTGCTCCTCCATTATCAGCCACCTGGTCGACACAGCTACAGTTACTGAGGAAAGAAAAAGAAGAGGTGGCCTAAGATAATGACAAGAATTTACACCTAACCTCATGATAACAGCACAGCATTCCTTGATATATAGCTTTGCAAATGCATATTATTGCATACAAACAATGATGTAACATGTGCTGTCAACTGACCTCAGAATCTACTGTTATTAGCACTTAATCTTGCAAGACACCGCATGTATTTTGTATATTCATGAGAACTCAGAAACATAAGGGATTTTGGAGTCCTCAAGAAATATGACTGTGACCAGCTGTAGGTTGTAGTGCATTAGTGAAGAATAGTTATCGTTCACTTTATTACTGCAAAAACCTTGTGTCATATCAACAGTGTGAAGATGCTGTGGCCATTTCCAGTTGCACTATTGCTGCTCTGCCTCTAGAGGGGTTCATAATTAATTAATGGGGAGTTTTTTTGTAATAACATTACTGTATGAATTAAAGTAATGTTTTATTTAGCCATTTAGGATATGGTACTTGTTTTAGTGCACTGGTTCCACCACTGTCACTGTCTATTGGAGGCATTTATGTGTTAATTTATATGTGTTAAATTGCAGATCTTGCAAGTGCTGAATCCATAGCACATCTATTGATATAGCTTAGCACCATTAAGATATATACCGCAATTTCACATTCAACTGAGAGTAAATAATTAGCTCAGTCTTAAAGAGGTCATATTTCGGGACATTCAGTGTCTGCACATTCATTGGTGAATTACATGTTTATGGATAGAGCTGGTATTATAGTGTGCTTGATGGGTAAAAATCACTTGTATAATAAGGCTCAACAAACATTTAACACTAACACACACAATATGCTTTTATTCACTTACAATCCCATGATTTAATCAATAGTGGCTGTAGCGTATTGTGAAACTGGAAGGGGAACAGGTTAAAGGTCATAACCTGTTTGACTTGACACTTGGCATAAAATACATGCTGGGCAGGTCTGTCCAGTGCATGTGGTATTTCCTTTGAAAGAGACTCAAACAGTCAAGTTGGCGCTATTTCTAAGGCACATTTAATGCAGCACTGCATACAAAAGTGCTATCAAGATTTTTTTTTAAAAAGCTTTACCTAACAAGTTTAAATAATAAAGGTAAGACACGACAGTGTTAATTATTATGTGAATTTATCAAAGCTATTTAAATATCAACAATTGAAACCCCATTAAAAATTATATGGAATACAAATTTACCTGACTATAATAAATATTAAAGGAACATGCTCTGTAGTGTTATTAGTTACTTCAGATTACACTAAGTCATTTAAATATTAAGGAACACAGTATTATTAATTATGAAGATTAACCTAATTTATATCTAAAGTTATACATGCTGCAGTAATATATATGTAAAGGCAACAATTCAGAGGGATTACCTGGATCCCCTATGAGCAAGCTTTGTTATTATGTTTATTATTTTACATTATTTCTATTCTACTTTTTTTAAACACAGAAGGATTCTTAAAAAAATAAATAAATAAAAAAGAGGCAAAATTCTGCCATTTACTGCAGCCACACATGTTTATATGCATCTATTATCCCCAGTAAAACTACAGTAGATGAAGTCTACATGCTGCTAGGATCAATGAGAAGATGCACTTCCCATTGATCCTATGAACACTGTTGTGATCATTTCCATCATCTGCAATATTTATTCACAGAACCAGCTAAGTAGGAATAACTGCCCGTGTTTATCAGGCTGTTATTTGTCAGACGTTACAGCGGTGTAATGTTAGCCGATCTGCCGGCTGCTTGTCAACGACTGAGCTAAGCTAGCAATGTCCTACATTCGGCTAATTAGCTACCTAGCTAACCATTTGGCGGTGTATGGCCGGTCAAATAAATGAACATTGACTCTGATCGATGAAAGCAGCCGTTTCCCATGTTCGGGCGGTAAACAAATATGATTTCAGTGTGCAGTGAAACGCAAACCGCGGTATCTCAGCAGCTAGCATGAAACCCGCGCAATATGAAACAAAACAGAGCGCTACGACAGGCCCAGCGGCCTGCGGTTCATCCCCGGCTATTCTACTCTCTCCCTGCTTGTTGTCGAAACGCGCCTACAACACGATTTCCCCCCAAAAAAGCCAAACATGTAGAATAATCCCGCTGCAGTCAACATATAAACAATCTGCATCTTTCACCCCAACGCTGCCGGGTTCGATGATGCGGCTGCGCCGGGGCTGAAATAGATGGAGATTGCGCGGTAGGGCACTAACCTCAGAGCGGCTGCGCTACTTCGGGCCTGCGCCGTACAGCAGGGATGGAGCCGAGCTTTAATGGAGGACAGAGGGGAGCCAGCAGCAAACACAACCAACAGACCGCACACAACACTGAGCTGCACTACTGCTGCCTTCAGGGGCGCCTCCTGAGCTGCGAAATCCCAGAGTCACAAGCGCTATTAGCCAAAACGAACACAAAATACTTATTGGGTATTGTTTATCACGTGTTTCATCAAAAGAAAACAACATAGTATATGACAATGACACAGCAAACATTCAAACTTCTAATATCAAACTTGCGGTTATTGTTATATCAGAAGAATATGCATAACTTGCAAAGGAGGTTTAATTGTAAAGCTAGTATTTTATACACAAACGCAATAAATTGAGTTTTACACTAAATATCAGATTGTTTCTTCTATTGAATTCAAACTGGCCATCAATCGCCTATACTCGTAAGTATTATTTCCCATAGTCAGTGAACGACACGTAAGACCTGACAAGCCACGCCCCCTTCTACTTGCAACTGCTACAGACGCTTTCAGACCGTCGCTGTCTTTGGTTTTAACATTATTTACAAACTGGGAAACAAAATTAAAGCAAAAAAAAAAAAAGAGCCAAAGGTAATTATGTAGTGTTGATAAAATTATTTTCTCATTAAAAAAGTGTAACTACCGAGAATAAATAAGTTATAGCTATTTGACCAAAACATGCTTTCCAATTTACTCCACTTAGCAACACCTGTGTCTCGAGTACTTTGGGCTGCTTTCCATGTGGACGTGTTGATTCCTCGAACAGGTTATGTTTTTATCCCATTTTTAATTAGAGACTTGCACTTGTTGAATTTATTTTTATTAATGTTAATTATTAATTAATTGAATTTCTTCATGCTTACAGCATTTTTTTAGACCAAGGTACTAGTAAGGCATGCCAAGAAAAGAAAGAAAAGGCAATAGTCACCATTTACTGCCAAGGTTTCATTCTAGTAAATTAAAATTTAATGTTTCTCTGCCTCTAATAACTTGTTAGATGTCCTCAGACTGTTGTTAATATTAGATTAGTGGCAGACAGTAGTATTCATTTAAACTTAACTGAGCTCTCCTGATGATGTAAATCTGATACTCCAAACAGGTTTGAAGGATACAAGATGTGATGTGCAACGTCTGGTGATCTTAGATGGTGCTGGTTCCATGGAAAAGTGGACTGACAAGGTAATAAGGTAAGTTTCTGATGATTGGTGACTATAGGGTCATTCTGTGTAAACTCGGGGAGATTAGGGGAGGTCAGTTGACCACCTCAGAATCTCTTGAAACTTTGTAGGGATGATCTTTGGCGTCTGAAACTGACATCTGCCCATTTCTTTAGCTGAAATTCCAACATTTTCATCATTTTTCACCCGATGGAAATTTTCAATAAATCTCTCATGAGTTGGAAATTGAACGAGGTACCACTTTCAGATGTCCATATATCTTGAAGTATATGTCCTAGAGTCTTTTTT
>OMNN01086710.1:5734-18301 GCA_900302755.1 Chromis chromis
TACAAAAGGTCCTGTAAGTGTAGGCGGAAATTTAATGTGCCATTTGGTCGGAGATTTGCTATGTGTGACTGTTTAAACTTAATACCCCCTTGAAACCTTGTCCTTGCTGACCTCCACATTTCACACCGCTGCGTTTGCACCAGTAAAAACTTCTCAATATACCACACAATATGCTGTAATGGTTTTGGTTGTGGTTTGGGATAAAAATAATGTCTTGACAATTTAAATTAGAGAGAGTAGCAAAATTCTGCTTTCCAGCCTGGAGAGCCAGAAACTGTAAAAACAGAAAGAATCATCAGATTTTCTACTTTCTGACAATCAAACTAACCATTTGTGATGCACCGTTCCATCGAAAACCTAACTAGAGCCAAGCTTAAAATTGTGAAATTTCATCAGCATCACTTTATTCTACATGTGTCATTTATACATTTACCAAAAATAAACAATTTTTAATACCCAGTTCCTCTAAAAAAAAACTAAAACTAACTCTAAAACTTCTGCACTCCTCGGCGCAACCACTGAGCCATTAGTTGAGACCAAGAGTCACGTGACAAAAAAAGCTTTTTGGCTGAATTGGACTGAACTGCAGGCTGTGTTTACAAAGAGCAGACAGGAGACATGCATGAAAGCAAATAATCTTTAGTATAGTATATAGTAGAATCATCATTTTTTTTGTGGGAACTTGGGAAAATGTTGCACATATTGATTCAAGATTTTTTTTTTCCATTTTTGTAAAATTAAAATTCAACTTTAGCTTTTTTCTTTTTTTAAAGTAATTTATAGCATTACTGCATTATTATACTGAACAAAAGACATTTTTAGTTCATTCTACTTCTAGCCATGGTTGTGCTGTCTCCACAGAGATAAAAGACTTTATATTGCAGTGAAAGTGATCCCAAAGTGAGAATTCTTACAGGAGCAGAAAATAGCCAGAAACTACTTGGAGTTCAGACGGTGAAACACTTTAGTCTTTAAAAATGCACAGCAGTCAGCCACAACACTAAAACCATGGACAGGTAAAGAGAATAACATACATCATGTCATTAAAATGCAGTGTTCTACTGGTAAACCTTGGGCCCAGGAATTCATTTGGATGTTTCTTTGACACGTACCACCCACCTACACAGAGTTGCAAACCAACAACACTCCCCAATGGAACATGACAAAGAGCCCAAGGCCTTGACTCAGCCCCCAAACACCCCAGATCTTAATCCGATCAAATATCTGGAAATGCATGGCCACAGGTCAGAGCTGTTTTTGCCGCATGAGGGACTTATACAGTGTTGGGCAAGTGGTTTTAATGTTGTGGCGGACTGGTGTATAATAAGTATTCCATGACGGAAAAAACATATTATTTACTAAGAAGTCATCAGGACTATGTGGTGTTGCTTGATCTGTTTAGACTGACAGTAGAAAAACGACCCACAAGCTGCCAACATATAGAGTTTTAATGGGAGGAACTTTTTGCTGTTGAACACAGAAACACAGGACTCTGCTGGATAATGGAACAATCCTATATGTTTATGCTGTAGCCACCAGTTTTAATCATGCAACAGCATCAGTGACCCTCGGGTGCCGTTGTTGTGAAGAAGATGCTGGTCGCTGGTGCGGATCAGAATGATAGGAGGTTGTCGCTGCAGTCTGGGAGAGTTTTATGCTGATCCAAGCGGCAGAAGTGGCCCTGAGTCTCCTGAAAAAAATTAATGGGACTTTTACTTCATTAGCCAGCGGTGCACAAAATAGCGCCTCCCACTTAGGAGCTCTATTTAGATACCACACAGAAGTGTATTGACTTTTTCTTTTCCAGCTGAGCCCTTCCTACTTCAATCCATTGAGAAGAGAGCAGAAAAAAAGGAAAAACAGAAGTCAGTGTGTTCATGTAGGATTCTATTAATCATAGTGTAAAGCTGATTGAGAAAAATAAGGTCAGGGCCTTTAATGTTTTTCTAATGAGACATTCAGGCCTAGTTTTTCTAAACAGCACATGTGAATAGTAATTATGGAGCTCTAAGCTCCTGTAAGGAAGCTGCTTCACAAATAAATCCAAATCGTTTTATTTGAAGACCTTAACAAAGTCATCTTGGGGTCTGTTTGTAAGTATCATCAAGATAAGAATAATCTGAATTATGTTGGACATGAATGCAAACCCTTTAAGCGTTGTTCGTGTAATTATTACAATGATTACTTCACTGATCATCATCTAAATTAATCAAAAAAGTTCTACTTCTCTGAAATATATCTTTACACAAATACAACAAAAACTGTAGTGTATCTTAAGTATGCACCACTCCTCATTGCTGCGACAGTGTTCCTGGAGGACGGTTGCTTTAGTAAGCAAAGCAGGGAAGGCTTGAGAATGGGTTTTCTTATCAGGATGTGATTCAGTGGAGAGTTTTTTAGCTATCAGATTCTCTCTGATCGCCGCTCTGAACATCAGAAGCCCTTCTACGGCGGGACTCGGTGCGCCGCTGTTGCTGCTAAACAGAATGATGTTGTTATTGGTCGGATAAAAACCCGAGTAGTGACAGCGGGTGATGTCTCCCATGGCTCTCACTCAGAAGATGAGTTGATATGATGCAACGTGAGGCCTGTAGCGTGAGGAGTTCTCATTGTTCGCCTCTTTCTATTTGTCTCTGTGGCTCCCTGTGCAGAATGATGTTTTCTTGTTTGTCCTGATGTTTTTATGCCTTGTCTCTGTCAATTCTCTTGCCTTAATCATCTCTCAAGCTGCTTTTTTTCCCCCCTCTTGGTCGCTGCCTTTCTTGTTCTCGCTACGTGTTTCATCACTCCCTCCTTCTCTGTATGGTCAGGTGAATGGTGCGAGTGTAATTAAAAGCAGCAGGCCATTCTGTGGGGGTATACGCTTGTCTAGTCCCCTGTTGTGAGAAGGTTCCAGTGTCGAGTGTTTAATTAAACATTTCTCATGCTCCTTATCACCAGCGCTTCTCCTTCCAGAACAAAAAAATATGTTGTTTTGGTGCGTTTGGTCGTAAAACATAGATGCCTGCGAGCAGATAAAGGGGGTGTGTTTCGATGTGTGTGTGTGTGTGTGTGTGTGCGTCAGGTGGTGATGTAGCGGTGTGGTCTAACCCTCCGAGAGAGGCTGTTACATCCAACACTGACTCCCATCATTCCTGCTTTCGCCTTCTGCTCCGGGTCCTGCTAGGAAATGCTGTACCTGTCTCACACCTGGCCTTGACACACACACAAGGACACACACTCACACACTGGCTCTCCGAACGGCAATGAGACAATCCGTCACAGTGCCATGATCCAGGAGGGAGGCGGCAGGTGTGAAAAGGCTCATCGTGGCTGCACAAACACACACACACACGACGCCCAGCAGCCCAGAATAATTCACACCATCATGTTACAAACAAAACAAAAGCACCGAAGCGCCTCCCTCTAAATACCGACACACATATTTGGGTTTCATTTTATGTTACGGGCAGTTTCTTAGATTGGAAAGAGCAGTGACACGAAAGGATGTCCTGTTCAGCCTTAATCAATAACTCTGGGTACTCTGGGCTTTGTCTATTTCACTAAGCCAGCTGTCAAAAGCCAAGCTGAGGAGCCATCTCATCAGCAGTGATGTATGTGAGACCTGTTCTGCTTTGTTAATCCTCCTATTTCACTTGGATCAGACTCCCTGATGCAACCGCTGAATATTTTACATTTTCCTAAAGTTCATTATCAGTGTGCTACTGCAATTTGAAAAATTGGAATCTTTTAAGCATGTGGGGACATCTAGCCGGGGGAAATTATAAAAACGAAAACTATTAAGTAAGACTACTGATATGGGTAGTGGAATTTGGTGTCGGTGGAAATGAAATGCAGCATCTATCTGCCCTCAGATCTTTAGTATAATTAAACATGTTGGTATTGTTGCCAGATTTTGTGTAGTTTGAAAAGCTTAGTTCCAGTTAAATAATTATATCACTCCATTGTTCTCCTGCGTTTCACTCCTTTTGTAATGACAGCAATCCTCTACTGCTGGTACTTTCTTTCTACCATAAAAGTTTACTTATTCCACCATGTTTTATTTCTCAAAACTCAAGAAACTTCTGTCCTCAGTTTAAACAATCCAGCACTTTACAGTAAAATCCAGTCTAGGTGGTGATATAGGTTCTCTGTCTTACTGAGTTTGGTATTAATCTGTTGATGTTACAATTCTGCTAATTTTATCCTTCTCTCACTTTGTGCGGAAGTTTAAATTCTACCTCTCTGTACATCTTCTCCTTCAGCAATAAGAGGTCTACAGCAAAGTTGTTGAAATGGGAGATTATGTTCTCCCAAGAGTTACTGTATATGGTAGAAAAAATATACACTCACTGGTGTGAAAGCAAATTTTCAGATCAGCGTTTGTTGCTTTTGTGTGACCCCCAGGGGAGCTACTTCATTTTAAAGTACAAATATGGTGTCAAATGTGCTGCTGGTTTGTTTTTAGTTTAATTTGTTTGCGTTGTCACCTGAGAGAGTTGCGACTTGACAAGTTATGACAAGCTGATCAACACACAGCACACACAGAACCTCTATCTATGAGGCGCAGGAGTTACCTGAAGTTACCTCTAGTTCTGTGAGGATGTGCATCGATGGCAGAGCACACACAAAAGGGAATGCAACAAATTGTGTTTTGTAACACTTCTCCTTTCCCCTTACGCTTGTGGGTGCTCTGGTACATCTGTTGGCAAGTTACTGCAATCAGCTGTTGATTAGTGTAAAGGCCCATTCGCAGCAATGTTTAAAACAGCAGCATTTTGTGGCAAGATAATTTTGTTTTGATTGAATCGCTGCAATCAGTGCATTTGCTGTCAGAAGCTTCCCTTTCAGAAACTGGACTGTTAAAATTGTCCTAGAAATGAAGGAAGAGGAGGAAGATATCAAAGCTTATTATTTTATTTTACCTCTTTCTGAGATAGTAAAAACTGCATATAACTGTATGTAAAGGATGGACATAGCCTCCATGTTTAAAAAATGAAGCCAATGTGGTGATGACTTAAACCTGCATTCTTTCTAATAGCCAGCAGGGGGCGACTCCTGTGGTTGCAAAAAAGTCTGATTTATTTTAAGTAAATGAAAAACAGCCCTACTTCTCACTCGATTTATCACTTCAGTAAACATTTCCCTAATGACTTAATGGTCTTAATCTCTAGTTTCAAGACTTTTTGAATATACCATGATGTTTATTTTATAAATTATTGTCCCATTTACAATAAAATAGACAATACAGCAAGGTATATTTTAAGGTGTAGCTACCTTGTGATTGACAAGTCACTACTGAATGGGTGTGTGTGGTGTCCTTGAATTCTCAGTCAGATCCACCTCTCACTTGTCACATACTGAGTGCAATCCATTACCCATACTACCAGTCTATATAATATGCCAGAAAAAGATATAATATGTCCCAAAACTTAGTAACTCAAATGCAGTATGCCAAAAATACCTACATCCAGTCTCATTTTGCAGTATGTACTACAGACTGTGATGAATATGTGAGCAAGACAGTCAAATTTTACATGTGCAATGTTATGACAAAGTAGTATGTCCCAATAGTATGCATACTGCATGCAACAGTTTGCCCTTTGTTAGGGTAGCTGTAGTACAGATTGAAAGTAAAAATTCCAAGTACACAATTTGGAGGGCAGGGCCGGTTTAAAAGAATCCAAGATGGCGACAGTCAAAATGCCAGGCTCGAGACTTAAGAATGAAAGTCCACAAACTAATAGGTGACATCATTGTGGCTATGTCCATCTTTTATACACAGTTTATGCATAACACTATTAAGAGACACGAGTAGATGATATTGATGCTAAATGTCAATTAGCGAATGAGCTCAGATAACTGTTTGGATCACGATTTTGGCTGATTAGCCCCATTAGCTACTAGTTACAATAAGCCACCTACTAGTAACTGCTTCATCACCAAGCTTCTAAGATCACTATTTGTGCAGATGTACTTGTGTTGAGACCTGACCTTCACAGTGTGAAACACAGAGATGTCATACAGTTTCTGCACAACACGTACAGTATACATTACAGCTCTATGCAGTCAGCAGGGACTGTAGATTTCTGTTGTTATTAATCTGTTGTTCAACTCATAACTAAAACAGGACAATAACAACACATAGTTGCTTTTCTTTATCTTTTTTTTCTTTATCTTCCAGTCTCTCTTGCACACAGTCATGCACACACACCCGCGTGTTCGCACAATGACATTTTTAGTACACACACACACAGACACACACACTTCCAAACAGTGTATGCCCAGATGGATGGGAGTGTTTTAGATGACAGTTCTCCCCTGCCACCACTGTTGTCAGACATCACTTATCAGACGAGCCTGTGATGGAGGAGAAAGAGAGAAACACAATTTCACCTTATCTCACCTTCTTACCCTCCTCTTGCTTTCATTCTCTATTTTTCCTGTCTTGAGTTCCCACAAGACCTGTTCTTCCTGTGTTCTTCCCCGATGCTATCTCTCTGTTTCACACCTTCATTTGTTTTTTTTTTATTTCTGCTGGCATTTTCGTTGTCTGTCCACTTCGGTGACCTTACTTTTAAAGCTTAATTCCCTTGCAGAAAGGTAACACTGGCAGGTTTTTTCGATTTTCACACTCCTGCACTTTGGTTCCCTATGTGATGTGTTTTTTTAACGGTACAGTAGGCCAGAGTAAAGCCATTTCAGGATACTGGGGATTGCTTTCACCAATCAGGTCTGAGTTTGTCTCCTTGTTGCTTCCTTAGCCTGAGCCATCATCGTTAGGCGCATCCTAACAAGGCCTCTGTGGCCAATGAGCTGTTATAAGCAGTCATCGCTCTAAACAAGACTTGAAGTGAAGCGATGTGGGAGGGCAGGGAGATGAGATGAAATGAAGAAGGGAAGGTTGCACTGACCTTCTCATCTGTCAAAGATTAAGATACAGTTATGTAAAAGCAAGCAGCGTGGGTCTGAGCAAAAAACGGACAGAGTAAATGCAATCACCTCGCCGAGGGACGAATGGGATATCAAGCAGTAAATGTGTCTCCTTTTTCCTCTGTAACAAAATAAACTACAGTTCTTGATGTTCTTTCCGTGTTCTTTGGCCTTGCACTTTATCACAAACTAACTCTGTGATACTTGGGCTCTTAGATGCAATGTATTTTTGCACACATAGACCACTTCCAATCTGAAGCACTCGCATATGGGCTGACCTGGTTGCTGCATGTTTAGGGCAAATGCTGTGAGCAGTGAGTTCCTGAGTCGAATCCTGGCTGTGCTGGACCATTACTGCGGGTCATTACCCAACTGTCTTTCCAAATATTTCACATCTCTCTTCACTGCTACTAATGAAAAAAACAAACAAACAAACAAAACAAAAAACCAACTACTTGCATATGCAACAACTTATGACTTCTGAAACCAGAACAGACCTTAGACAGAGGGACCTGGAGGCAACGTGACTCTAATCCGAGAGAGTAGAATAAATACTTGGACTGACTTATGTTTAGTCTTGTAAGAAAGCATTCATATCTGCTTTGTTAGTCTATTTTTCTTCCATATAAAAGGATGGAATAGGCCTGTAGGAGAGTTTTGACAGATGTCTGGTACCGTGCAACAAACACTTGAACACAGATGCGTTGTTAATTGTCTATTAATACGAGAGCCTGATTGATATAGTGGTTGACTGATATTATTGCCGATATAGGCCTGTCACGGATGTATTGGTATTTATGTTGTCTGATTAGAAAACGTTTCTCTTTTCGTACAGAACATAATGCCAAAAAATATGCTTAGGTTAATTTAGCAATAGTGTTATCTCACAGTTTGTCCAGCTTAGCAGTTCTGATTGTTTACAATACTCTGCAGCACATGTAACTGAGTATGTATCCCAGCTGAGCAGTGGTGCGGAGTTAAGTGGTGTCTTCACAACAAGTTGCTAACAAGTACATTGCTGGAAAGTAAATAAACAATGATGTATGAATATCTATACATAACAATAAGTAATATTGCCCAGTATATCGACAGAATTACTTCAAATAGGTTTCGGCATCCCTCCCAAATTGGTCAAACTCTATTTTTTTTTTTTTCTGTTCTGTTAATGTGTTTGAAGACACATTATTTGCAAAAACAATGGCTGAATTTCTCCGTGAGGATCATGTTATCTCTGAGTAATACTTTTGAGTATATTGAACCATCTGAGTTGTGTAGCAACAAAAAAACAGCCATCTTGTTGATTGCTGCGACTGCATGTTGATTGCTCCCACTTTGATCCCCCCACCTCGTTCAAAATCTGTCCAGCGATGGAAATAACACATTTTGATGACTGCTGTCACCTGAGAGGACATATATGTAAATGAGCCGGTGTAACAGGCCACCATGTTGTTTCAGGCAGCGTTCGCAGTTTTGATTTCATTCAGCGCTTTTCTTCCTTCACGCTGGTTCAGAAATGAGCCTCCTGCAGTGCTGCTCCAATGTAGAAGCAGACCTGTCGCTAAAAATACCTACACACACTCATAAGATACAAAACAACCCCTGAAAGTACATTTATCTTGTTTCTCAGAAACCATTCCTATGTTTTTCTTCATTTTCTCTCTTTTCCTATTCCAGAGATTATCAAAATTCATATTTTAACACGCTCCTCTCCATGTGGTCAAAATACATCCAGAGCCGATATGTTTTCTGTACACCACTCACACTCTGCTTTGCCATTTGTTTCTACGCGAGACAAAGCAAGAGTGAAGAACTTTGAAAGAGCTATGCTTGGAATGAATATGGCCTGGTTTCTGTACTTGTTGTCAAGCTCGGGGTATAAACACAAGCTGGTGAAATATTTATCTGTTTCTGGGAGGAGGTTGTTTCCCCTGCGTTGCTCATTAAGCCGAGGTTAATTGTCTTTCTGGCTGAAGAAGAAAGGTCTTTGTGTGCGCGAATCAGACCAAGATGAAATGAAGCAGAGTGGAGATGGTAGATCAGTGATACTGAAAAGTGGAGCGAGATGGTGTGTGCTTTGCGAAATGCATGGATACTTACTCACTAATGGACTTTTTCATGCTCTTGCTCATATATTGTAATTCTTACTCTCATTGTGGCTCTTAGTTGTTCTGATCTGTGTTGCGTTTGCAGTAAGTAAGTACGGCCATTTACATACCGCTGACAGAAAATAGGCAAAGAAAAATGAGTCACAGTTTTGTGCTAAAGGCATGCAAGCTTTACAAATGTGCGAATATAATATAGTATTCACATACTTATATACAAACCCACCTGATCTTCATAAACGTAAAGTAATAAAGTAATATTACAAATACATATAATCCAGCTTAAATTAACACCAGTGTTATCTATATTTACCACCAACTCTAAGTATGTTAATCTAGTAACATTTAAGTAGTAAATTATCTGCACCTTTGAAACTTTACCTAGGTTAACATTCACCCATTCACATACACACACCCACAATGGTGGCTGCCATTAGGAGCAATGTGGAGTTCAATGTCTTGCACAAGGACACTCAGGCATATGGAGGAGCCGCAGATCACGCCAACAATGTTGTGATTAGTCGACAACCTGCACCAATAATACCACCTGATTCAAAGCCACCCTGTATAAATCGTTATAAAAATATATAAAAACACAGGTGAAATGTTGTAGTTTCTGCAGATTGTTGGATCTTAGCGCACAGATTGCTGTAAAGATGTTGATTGGATTACGTTGTATACAGAGTTTTGAGATTTTCAAGATGTTTTATTTACACAACCAATGGAGACAGGATTGTTCTTTTGACAGCACGAAGTAGAAATTAAACCTGAGTGAGCTTTACAGGTACATTTTGTTGCCTGTGCTAGCTGTTTCCTTCTGTTTCCAGGTTTTATGCTAAGCTAAGCTAACTGCCCGCTTGTTCCAACTACATATTTTTGTCGACAAGGAAGTGTATTTCACAAAAAAGTCAAACCTTTCCTTTAAGGGCTGATGGAAAACTCAACCTTCAGTCCTTTAAGTGCATTGAAGTAGATTTTACATGAGGAAAGCATTATCAGTCTGCATTTTGATCTGTTAAGTTAAAATGCACATCAGTGTACCCTAAACGTATGATAACCACCTATATAGTATAAAAATAAAAGATAAAATGAGCATCCCTTTTCCATAACCCTGATAAGATAAATTTTCCGTCACCAGAGACATTTTTTTCAGTCCTGTTTTCCTGCTACGAATGCGAGCATGTCGCTACTGATATTATGAAATGTGAACATAAGCCTTCGTTCCATGGTGGGATGGTACTGATTGCATTTTAACTGCAAATGAAGTTGCTCCGTTTGACTGGAGCTGCTCCTCGATCACATGATTGAGGTGATGTAGGAGCAGCTTTCCTTCATCTTCATCCTGTTTTAGAAAGTGTTCATATTCCCAAATTTACTATAGCTCTGCCTGGTTTGGGCTAAACTGACAGTGTAAAACAGCTTTTTCCTCTGAACTTAGTGTCCTCAACCCTCTTATTATTTCCCTCTCAGTTTCTCAATATGTATTTTTATACTTTTATTGCTTTTTGTTCTTACTCCCAAGCTGGTATTTTCTCCAGCAACTAAATTATTGTCTCTCACTTTCTCTTTTGATGTTTCTTGTTCTCTTCCAGTTACAGTGTCCCTCTCTATTGTTCTTCTTTTTATGCGTCTCTATTTTGAGACAGAATAAAAAGGTGTGCGAGGGAAAGAACAATAAACCGAAGATGGAAAGAGGAAGCATCTGTCTATTACAAGGACACAATGTCTCTTTGTTTCTCCTCAGTTTCAGTTTTCATGCTCTGTACAATCCATATTCATTTCCATTTTCTTGTCTCCCCCGGTCTTATCTGTGATGAACAAAGAGCTGATGGTGGAAATGCAGGTGAGAGAAAGTGGAAGAAGGACAGTGTGTGAGGGAGAGATGTGTAGAGGATTGTCTGAGCATCAATATTTCAGGAGACGAAACCTTGGATGAATAATTCACCCTCAGAGCCACACTGTGTCCCTCTCTGTTAGACTCTTGACCTGGTCACAAACACATACACACTCACACACACTCACACTCAGAGATTTCACAGGTACTTTATGAAATATAGGTGGCCTTACAGCATCACCTGAATCTACTCCGGCTGGTATCCTTCTTACTTTAATCTTCCTCCACCCATTGTGGTCTTTTAATATAAAGCTTGGAAACTATACCTTTTCCCTCAGGACTGCATTGGAGCTATTTATGTAAGAAGAAGATGAATTACTTCCCTTCACCCATCTGAAACACCCAACTGTGCGTTCGCTCACACACAAGCGTCGCTCCGGCCCTCACAAGAACACACAGACAGGTTTTTCTGTTATGTAAGCGATGTTGACTTTCCCTCAGGTAGCCTGAATAAGCAGACCTATTTAGCCTCGCCGCAGCTAATGGCGAGGGCCTGTCGGAGCCGATCTGGTGCTGCTCTGTTGTTAGCTGAGATGAATTGGGGTTACTCACACTCACACAGCGACTATCCCGGCTTTCCCAGATGTGACTTTGACCTATGTGAGCTTGACACTGAGAGGGAGCTTATCTGAATGCGCAGAGTGGTGTGACTTTACAGAGAGGGGATCAGTGGCCCTTGTTGCTTTCTGTCATCACATTTCAGTCTAAGTATATGGCATATGCACACACTCTCCATCCACTGCTTCTGGTAGCTTTTTACTCCCATCAGCATTATTAGGCAGTTTTTCACTGCAGGAACTTGTTGGTTGTTTTAGGGCGGGCCAGACCTTTGTCCGTGTTCTGAACACAAGAATCACCCTTGTAGAACATCTTTCAGGGCTGTTTTCAGGGGACATAAAAGGACTTAGCTTGAGGTTGCCAAAGACCATTTAAGCATCTCAATCAACACCATAAAATTCACCATATAGGCTGACATAACAAACCATTCTCATATAACTAGAGTTACGTCCAGTAACTACCATTTGTCATTGTTTTGGCGCCCTAGGAGTCGACGTCGCAGTTGAAGATGTTGGATCCTTCACAGCAACAAAAACACAAAAGCTGAAATTGGCGATTACGGGTCCATTCCTGCAAACATTTGCATCACTACGCGCCTGCCCTGAGTTCATGCAGTGCAAAGTTACCTATTGAAATGCAATGATTGCTCTTTATGGTCTATAAGGGGAACCTGCAAGATACACCGATCAGGCATAACGTTATGACCACCTGCCTAATATTGTGTTGGTCCCCCTTATGTGGTCAGAAATGCTCTGAACCATTGGGCATGGACAAGAGGACCTCTCAGGGTGTCCTATGGGGTCTGGCACCAGGACGTTGGCAGTGGATCCTTTGGGTCCTCTGGCTTGTGCAGTGGGGCCTCTGTCAATCAAACTTGTTCCACTGCATCCTGTTGATGCTTGATCAGAATGGGGTCTAGGAAGTTTGGAGGTCAAATCAACATCTCGGGCCATTGTCATGTTCCTCAAGATGTTCCTGATTGTTTGATGTTGTTGCCATGTGGTGGGGTGCATTTTCCTGCGGGGGTAGGCCAGTGACATTTGGGATTTCCATTTGCATGAGGGAGTGTGCTTGTTCTGGGACAATGTTTATTTGGGTGTC
>OMNN01086712.1:0-12389 GCA_900302755.1 Chromis chromis
GAAAAATGTCCACTGTTGGTAATCAGGGCCACACTTGGTGGGTGTGTAACGACGCGAATACCCCTGTTGGATAGGAACACAAGCACACACACACACACACACACACACACACACACACACACACACACACACACACACACACACACACACACACACACACACACACACACACACACACACACACACACACACACACACACACACACACACACACACTGTTGTATGTCTGCACTGATCTGGGTGTTTCCAGGTAGAAGAGGTGGGACCTGGTGCAAACAGGATGCAGGAAATGGGCCTGCTTCTAAAACAGGTCAATCAAAAGATCCCAGCAAAAAAATGGACACAGTGTTGCTCTTGTTTAAAACGAGGTCGCGTTACAATGGCAACAGCAAAACATTTTTCAAGAATGTCAGGCAGCAGTGGTGGTATGCACATACATACACTGAGTGGGGGAAGAATTACTCAGATCCTTCACCTACATCAGCGCGTGTGAGCCAATACTACCACTAGTATCAAAACTAAAGTGCTCATTCTACAGCAAACATATTATTAGATTGTTCTTTCTGATGCATCAAGTTTCATCTACTTCAAATAGGTAAATGGTCTCCACTTATAAAGCCTTACTGGCATTCACAGTGCATTAAAATGCAAAGTGCTCGCCTACCATCAGGAGGAGCAACGTCTGGTTCAGTGTCCTGTCTAAGGACACTTCAGCTCCCAGGAGTCAGGGATCAAACCACCAACCTTGTAATTAGTGGACAACCCACTCTACCACCTGAGTCACAGCCGCATTATTAGATACAGATGGGTTAAAGTAAAAACCAACATTAGACGTCTTAGAAAGAGCAGCTTCAATATTGCTTGAACACGATTCTCCAAGTCTCTGAACTCGGAGGGATGAACGCCATCCTTCCAAAAGATATTACCTCACTTGGTGTTTTGATGATAGTGGTACAGAGCGCTCACTATCATGTCAGTCCAAAATCTCCCATAGGTGCTCAGTTGGGTTGAGACCCAGTGACTGCAAAGGCCATAGTAAATGATTAGGTGCAACAGGTTAAGCCCCTGGGCTACTAATCAGAAGGTCAGAGGATCAAACCCCGACTGCGCCCAAGGCCCTTAACCCCTGACTGCTCCCCGGGTGCTGCACCGTGGCAGCCCACTGCTCCTAGTACGAATAGTTAAGGTTAAGATTAAATAGGATGGGTCAAATGCAGAGAAGGAATTTCCCCAATGGGATCAATTAAGGTTAGATTAGATTCACATGTGACCCCTCAGGCTCTATAAATGTAGGCATCCTGGAAGAGATCACTCCCATCAGGATAGAAAGGCTTCATCATAGGATAAAGATGATCACTAACAACTTTGTATTGATTTGCAGTGTCTCTTCCCTTTAAGGCAGGGGTGGGGAATCCTGGTCCTAGAGGGCCCCTATCCTGCATATTTTAGATGTGTCCCTCTTCCCACCTGATTCAAATGATCAGGATCGTTATCAGGCTTCTGCAGAGCTTGATGATGAGATGATCATTTGAATCAGGTGTGTTGGAAGAGGGAAACATCTAGAACATGCAGGATAGTGGCCCTCGAGGACCAGGATTCCCCACCCCGGCTTTAAGGGGACATCTAAATCCAAACCCTGACACCGAAACACCCCCCACAGCACAAGAGAGCCAACAGACCCCCCTCACTGTAGAGGTCAAAAGTTCAGGTTTTTCCTTTAATTTGTCACCCGTCTGTAATTTAGTTCAGTGGTTCCCCATGAAGGCGTCGGGGCCCCTCTGAAGGGTCGCAAAATAAATTTCAGGGGTTGTCTGGTGATGGATGGAGGAGGAAAAACTAATTTTGTATGTTTTTTGGACTTTTCTGTAATCTTTACTTTTTAAAGTATTAGATAGTTTGACCTCTTGTGGCCTAAAACAGCTATTTCAATAACAACAGCATCTTTCTCAGAGCAGAATGGCTGTTAAGTGATAACAACCACTGCTTTGTTGTTAAGGGTCACAAGGAAAAATTAAAAAGCAGACCTTCCGACGGTTGTTTATGCATTAAACAGAAACTGATTTATTGTCTGCTCCACCTTTCACCCACTTCCCTGTGGAATGCAGACAGCCTTGTGAAACATAAAATACTAAGAAAGGTATATTTTTACCTTTTAAATAAACAACATACTCATTCTAATGCTGCCCAGCATTCCCTAATGTGCTAGAATAGAGAAACAGAATTGAAACAGAAAAGGCCAAAACAAAAGGCAATATTTCACATTACAAGATGTTGGAAAATTGCTACAGCAAATTAATAATGATGACTACGTGCCACTAAAATTGGCATGCGGCTCCATCTAATTGGCTTTTAAGAGGAAAATGTCCCAGCTGTGGTACAATGCAGCTGCCAGGCGTTTCTATACTCAGGGCGGTAGACTTACTAAAGTGCACAAAGACTTGTGTTGTGAATGAATGTGTGGGCTTGTAGGGCAAGGCACTCAGCCATGGGTGTGTACAGTCACAGCCTTAAACACAGGCTATTTGTTTTTGTTTGTTCCTGGAGGTTTGCTGTTAGGACTGTGCCAGGGTGCATGTGTGAAGTTAAAGAGCCCAAGATGTTTCACAGATTTCACTTCAGAAGCTGCCAAGTGTTCGCACAGCCTCAGCAATATCATAACAGTTCAGCTATTCTAGCATGAAATATGTGTGTGTGACCTCCCGTGCGGATTTCATACAATATTAATAACATGTACATAACTAAATCTCAAATGTGAGGAGTTTCTATTTTGTTTTATGCTGTTTGATATTATAAATTAGGGGCAGTAGTTAGTGGCCTAGTGGTCTGTGAAGCGAACTTGTAACCGTTGGGTCGCCAGTTCTAGCCCCCGGACTGGCAAGAGGTTGGGGTGGGAAAGTGAGAGCGACCGCTTGTCCCAGTCACCACCACTGCGGGCCCTTGAGCAAGGCCCTTAACCCCTGACTGCTCCCTGGGTGCTGCACTGCGGCAGCCCACTGCTCCTAGTATGTATAGTTAAGGTTAACTTTGAATAGGATGGGTCAAATGCAGAGATGGAATTTCCCCAAGGGGATCAATAAAGGTTAGATTATAGATTATTAATAAAGAGAAAGAGAAACATACCAGCGTCAGTCTTTGCTGACGGTTGTTATGCTACACAAGTTTACACAAAAAGCCTTTATACAACTTTTCCCTACATTTTTAAAATATTCAGCAGTGCTTTTTAAAAACTTTCAAACACAATTTAGTGCATAAAATCAGCACACTTACAATAGCAGGCATGTTGTTGGCTGGCAGCAGCATTTAGTCAAACTGTCACAACAGACTGAATCCCTTATGGTAACCAAACAACCAGCCTCCTCATGCTGCAGCGTCACCTGTATTAATTCAGTGCATTTGTGAGGCTTTGCTGTCGACTGTGTACTTTGAGTCTGGTTGCCGAGTGAAGAAACTAGTGTGTCCCTCAGTAGAGATGTCACACAGCGTAATAAAGCTGTGGAGGATCAGTGCTGCTCTCCTGCAGCCGCCGACGTATCTGACAGTCCAGCTGCAAACCGTCCGGCGTGACAGAGGCGTCACAGCAGCACTACTATTGTTGCATCAGTTGAGCCTCTGAGGCAGCGGATTTCTGCTGTTATCCGCTGGATATGTGGCTGTTCGGGAGGAGGGTGGTCGGCGTTCGGATTCCTCCCTGCAGCCGCGCTCTGCTTTGACTTCTAGCCTCGGTGACTCAACCGCAGTGACCTGTTTTGAAAGTGGAGGAAGCATTTTGTCAGAGAGACAAACAGGAGAGAGCAGGGAGGATTACAGTCGGAGCTGCCGGGCTTCACATACTGTAGATGGGTCAAAATAAAAAAGCACATTTTTAACTAGCTCTTTTACAGCATCAAGTAATTGGTTTCTGGGATGCTTTGTAATGCAACGGATTCACTGCAGTGTTTGCCTGATATAAGAATATGCAGGTGCAGCCATTCATAGCAAAGGGAATCACAAATGGGGTCATCTGGGGTCCCTAACTTGTGCAAAGTACAGTATCAAGTTTGGCTAATTTAATATGAGGTCATGTAAAATCAGCAGTTAGTGGTTTGGGTGAGAGTTGCTGATCTATTCTGGTGAACAAATGCAGAAAACACTGATATCCAGAGATACTTTGTGCAGAAGCAGGAGGTGGAGGAATAATCTGCTGCTGTAAGGTACTTCTGCTTCCAATCTTTATGCTAAGCTAAGCTAATCACCTCATGTCTCCATGTATGCAAAGTACAGATGCACTTTTTGGTACCCAAATCTGGATTAAAAACCTCTTTGCTTTCATCGGATCGCCGGCACTCAGTTCAAGGTAGTTTCAATGCGAGTTAGCATTGTGCATAAAGATATTTTGACAGCATGGATGTGCGACATATTGTTAGATTGGTTAGATTCTCCACAATTTAACCAATCAGTTAATTTTACATTAACCATCAAAATGTAATTCATTCAGATTTACTGGAATGTGTCCAAAAGGATCGACAAATAAAAGTTTAAAAAAAAAAAAAAACTTAGCTGTGAATATTGTTATTTGAAGTCTGTTTCCCATTGTTTACAAAATTTGATCATCAAAAAAATCAAAGCTTGATTTCATTTTGTTTTCTGCCTACAAAATAAGAGCATCCCCACCTTTTTCTGTTTATTTTTCAACTCTGTACAGAAGTAGCAAAGCAAGCGTTTCCAGTTTGGAATCAGCTTTGACATATATCTAAGCTGTTATTGGCATTCAACAAGTCATTCATGGTTTCCAGTGGTTTGATAAATGGGCATCTTTTTTGTATTTAAGCCAAGTTACTTCAATGTGTGCAAAGTCCCTCCTTTTATGCAGCTGAACACATGCAGAGTAATTGCAGGAAAAAGCATATTTGAATGATGGTAAAAGGTTTTATGTTGATGAAAATGCCTCGGTATGTTTTCCAATGTCACAGAAATGACAAGTGTGGTGAAGTAAAAGCAATTTGCACAGAGGTTTAGTGCAGGTGTTGTTCACAAGATGCAGAGGGTTTGTGGTTTGGCGACATACGTCTTAGGTATTGTTATTCAGATATGACTCATTAGAGATGAAGAAAAGAAAATAACTTTTTGAGTCATGTTCTAACTGATGTAGTTTAGGATATGTTGCTAAACAACCACATTTCCAAAGACTACAACACTTTACCTTTCACATGAAGTCTCACACATGCATTTTGGCCTTACAGCTCTCCTATGTAGGTAAAAATTCCATAAAGAGAGGTGTTATTTACAATAAGAGGAGGACTTCTGGATGATGCATACAGTACATTGCCCTATTTACAGTATTAGTTTCACATTCGTTGCTTTTATTTTGACAGCTGGGTACCGTCTCAGTTTTTTGCTTATGTTGCGAACAGCTTTGTATTAGAGGTTAATATCCTCCGTCTGTGGCCTTGAGCTGCAGTTCACCTATCAATGTCACGCCGCTGCTTTTGATTGACAGGTAATTATATGGCGGTCACGTCCGGGCAGGGGGGGGGGGATGAATTTGTGTTGGGCAAGGACTCTGCAGCACAGATTGTTCCAGATCTTCGACGTAAAGGGGATTTTCTCCAAATCACATTATTGCTATTGGTTAATAATACCAAGGACGTGCGACGAGCTACAGGCTTATATTCTGCGACCTTCTGTGGCTGCAGGAGCCGTGTGCGACCTTGCGTGATGGTCAGATTGGGGGTCTTGTTTGATTTCGTAGTGCAGTGATGAGTAAATGAGGAAATATGACATTCAGTCCTGGGTTGGGCTCTGACAAGGCGTCCTCCAGCTCTGTGATGTATAACCTCCTACATCGTGTCCACATTTGTTTCCACATTCCCAGTGTTGCTGCTGTTGAATAGGAGATGTACTGTGCTTTAGGCAACCATAAGCTCCTGGTGGCCTAATATCTTTAGATACACATCAGACTTTTAGTTGTACGCACAGTATTTACAGGAAGCGCAAATAATCCTGAGTGTGGATGCAGCATTTTCCCCCCTCGTCTCGTACAACAGTAACTTCGTGCGTCAGCGGTTCTGCAATACATCATGATATTTGTGTAGCTGAAGAAGGAAAAACACCCCAAAAGCAGGAATCATGTATTTGTTCATGGCATTTTGGTGTCAGTGTGTGTCATTCAGTTTAAATAATATGCCAATGACTCTGAATTTGTGTTCCCCTGCTGCATGTTATTTTCCTACTGTGAGTTTCTTCTTCTGAACTGGCATTCATTTGTTAAGTGAGCAGCTGTGAAGTAGTATCACTGGTTGGGCTTATTGGAAATCTGTTTAGTGTGCCTGCAGGTTTTAATGAAAATATAGATATTTGGCACTAGGGTATCGATAAGGAGGTGATGTGTTGCGTTGCGGTATTAATATTTTATCCAGCCTCTTGTCATGAGGCCTGAAACTGAGGGAAAAACATGTCACATGTCACTTCTTAGCCTGGTCAGAACTAGCTGACCCTCCAAGTGTAATATCAGGAAGCATTTTTCAGTGATAAAGGGAGTTATTGAAAGCTGCACTAATCAATGTTTTATTCTATGGAATCATCTGTAATGTTACTGATGTCACGTGTAATGGTGAACCCACAGAGGATTATCATGCTAGTTAGACAGTTTCACAAAACCAAAGATAGACTGACATGATTGACGACACACTGATTGGATCTGGGGAGTTTTTGGACCTTGAGCTCTTTGTCGTGTTCCTCGAACTTTTACTGAGTTGGTTTTGCGGTGTGGCAGGTTGGGGTCAGGTCAGGGAGAAGACCAGGACTCAAAGGTTTCTCAGCAGAACAATATATTGTAAAAAGATCCATCCATTATCTATACACCGCTTAATCCTCTGTAGGGTTGTGGGGGGGCTGGAGCCTAACCCAGCCGACTCAGGTTGAAGGCAGGGTTCACCCTGGACAGGTCTCCCGTCTGTCACAGGGCTACACAGAGAGACAGACAACCAAGAACACTCTCATTCACACCTACAGACAATTTAGAATCATCAATTAACCTCAGCATGTTTTTGGACTGTGGGAGGAAGCCAGAAAACCTGGTGAAAACCCACGCTGCACAGGGAGAACATGCAAACTCCACACAGAAAGATCCCAGGCGTCCTAACCGGGACGTGAACCGGGGATCTTCTAGCTATGAGGCCACTGTGCTAACAACCGAGCCACTGTGCAGCCCATTGTAAAAAAAATGATGAATGATTTTTAGTGGTTTTAATGTTGTGGCTGATCGGTGTGTTTTGAACGAAAGATTTTAGCCACCCGACCCCGAGGCTAACTTACCTATGACTTACCGAACTAATACCTATGTTTCCTTGGTAACACTTTGTCAAGGCTTAGAATTTGTGGTTGTGGAGCAATAAGAAGGAAACAGCTTTTAAGATAAGAGTAACCCACCGGAAATTGACTATGGTCACTTTTTTTTTTTTAACCAAATATTTCTATTTCCTACTTTGTATTTTTACACTATTAGCTGTGTTTTCGCAGTAAAATATCCTTATAACTTGTGACTGTCTTCAGGGAGACATAAGTTTACTGCTGTAATGAAGGGAGCAGTGCAGTATAATTTGTGCTTTTTTGTTTGACAAAATTACAATTTACCCACAATTCATAGTAAATTAGGATGACTTGAAGTAGTCAATAGTTAAACAGCTTTGTGTGACAGATATTTTAGAAGGCTGGCTTTAGAGGGAGCTCACTTTTTTCACCTTTTGGACACTTGATTTAGCTTTTATTTAGCATCAATACTATTAATAAGAATATGAATAACAAGAAAACTGATTTAAATAAAGCTGTGGCTGCCTGTTGTGCCTCTTTCCGCACCACAGTTGTTTCGGGTTCGGTTTGTTGTTCTTCTTCTGTTTTGCTTTACACTGGTTGGAATCGACAAAGTTATTTTTTTCCCTGATGTTTGAGACAAAATGAGTGAAGTTGATGATATTGCGTGGCCATGCTTTGATGGTGATGGCAAGAAGATGCAAGTCGATATCTTTATTAAAGTGAATTGCTGATGAATCACCCTCATGCATGAATCATACATCAATAATAGCCAAATTTTACACATAATCCATTAAGATGCAGCTACAAACAACTACAAAGGCGGGACAAAAACAGCATATTGTCAGTGTTTCACAGCTCATGTGAAGCTCCCCACGGCTGCCCTGTACTTTGCACCCCCGTCTAACTAAAACCCGACTCGCTCAGAGCATTTTGGCATCATTTAGCACTTTTATTGTTGTGCTTTGGTTCCTTCTCACCTGCTGTGGTACGCACCAAAGCAGTTCTCAGCAGTAAATATTGGACTTTTACTCACCAGGTAGCAGGAGACACAACTCCAGATGAATGCTAATGTTGCTCGGTGCCTGCTGGATGTGTAAATATGCAACTGTTTGCTGACATGTTAGCTTCCCCAAGTGGCCAAAAGAGATTTTAATGCAGCTGTAAGCACTGTGTGTGTGCATGTCTGCCATTACAGAGAGCAAAATATATCTGGTTCATTATCCCTCTGCATTCGGTTAATGAAATATGCTGATGAGAGCAGCATCACGGGTTATTGAACACTGCTTGTTTCCCATTCAGTTAAATAGTTTGCTGTGTTGAAATTCATGTGAGGGGAAGGCAGATATTTATACGACTGATCTACTTGCTTCAATCATCTGTGTTGATTTATTGCCAAAAACACAAAACATTTCGCTCTTTCTTATCATCTCAGGCATCACCACCGTCCTGACCATGACGACACTCAGCATCAGCGCTCGACACTCCCTCCCCAAGGTCTCCTACGCCACCGCCATGGACTGGTTCATCGCCGTCTGCTTCGCCTTTGTCTTCTCTGCCCTCATTGAGTTTGCCGCTGTCAACTACTTCACCAATGCACAGATTGAGCGGGCCAAAAAGAAGCCGGCCAAATGTCCGCCAGGGCCCCAAACCACGCCTGTCAAGGTCAAGGACACGGAGGAAGTGCTGCAGGTGATTTCTGTTTCCCTTTAAAGTGGCTCAATAATCTGATCGCACTTTACTTCAAGGAGCACTTACACAGCATGTCCCTCATTATGTGCTAACTGTATTTGGCCTTTAGCCTGGACTTTTTGAACGGCCAGAAGTGGGGCTGCCTCAGGATTGTCAGCTGTGCGATCTTAGACAGAGATGAGAAATCTTATTTAGGATATTTATAGACTTCTGCTTACCGCCAGAACCTGCTTGTTTTTGGCATTTTTGGAGGCGGTGAATGTTTTAAGCAATTAGAAATGTGTCCTGATATGCTACATTATCAAATCTTTTTAGGCTTTTAGGTGGTCTACATAAAAAAACAGTGCTTTAAGGCTTTAATTAATTAAGATCAACCACAATGTTTCAGCTTCTCCTCTGTAAGAGTTCAAACAAGACCTCTTTGACTTGATAACACTAATAATTACTCTGTCAACCTAAATTTGAAAAATGAAAACAACTGCTTATTAAATGTGCTAAATGAAGTGGGAAATAAAATGAGATACCTGCTACTCCCAGATCAGTGTGGACAAACGTTGCTCAGGTATAAATTTAGAAGCTAACTGGTCGACTCTGGTTTAGAGACAACAGGGGAAAAAAAGGAGAATCTAAAAACAGCTTCACAGCTCAGATGTTTGTGGCTAATCACAAAGTGTTTCTCAATTTGCCCTTATTTTGAAATTCCACATGAATAAATTGACATAATCTCTTATTTCTGTGTCACAAAAGTTGAAACCAATTACATTGACACCACGGAAGCCGACATATGGATTGAATCACAATTCATGAATATGCCATGAAGCTATTTTAGAGCTCTTAGTCAGAAATGATGAATGCGTTGCAAATCACTGCTCATGTAAGTGTAGCAGAGCGTTTATGGTGATGGTATAAACACCGCTTTACAGTTGGGATGACTGCGAGAAGAAGTGCATGTTCCTCTGACTGTATATTTAAATTAAAGTTACGGGTCTACTGTTAACTGATCACTGAAGCCGACGTGACCCAGCAATGCACATGTCAGTTTTTTTACACTAACTGCTTTAAGTTGCCCCCTCCAGTCCAAATCCCAGTGTGGCGTAATCATGCCTGAATGCAGTATAGTGACAACGGGACTTCAGTGGATTAGTAGGTTGCCACGGCAACGCAGCCCGAGTACATCTGTATAGGTTTCAGAGAGGCTCTGGCTCTGGGGGGGAAAAATTAATACTCTCTTCCTCGAGAGCAAGGCCCTGCTAACCAGAGGGCTTGGCACGCGGGTCAGTCCTCAGCCTTTCACCTCCTCCATGATGAAAAACAAACCTCGCCGTCCATCCACACAAACACACACCTCCTATGCTGCACATGGGACACAATAACACTGGATCCTTTCAATTTTCGGGGCTGGGGTTGGAAGGGGGGTGGCGGTGGATTATTTCTGCAAATGCCTCAGTACCAGCATCACACTCTCCCTGCTTGAAAACATCAACTCTCAAAGGATAAGCTCCTTTGACGCTACACTGCATTACCGCCCCGATGCAGTGCTACCTACTTTCTGTCTTAAGCTTGTGTGAAATGAGTGAAATCCTCGGTAAGTGACATCTGTATTGCACATACTCTTTCGTCTGCTTCCAGATGAAGGCCATCTGTGTCAGGCCGACTGTAATCAGATCAATATGACAAGGTTTTATGTTGCCCGGCGCACTTTTTCAGAAAGGAAACGCATGTGGGCTTTACCTTGCCAGCAAATGGCTTCAAACAAAAAGCACAGAGGAGAAATGACAACATTATTCCCACTAAAAATCCTTTAAATTCTTATATTATATTGTAGCATTGTAATATTGTTTTCTCCCAAATGTGGGTGCAAATTTTAGCTTTTTACTGTGTAACTCCCTTCGACCACTACGTCAACTTCAAGAGTCTAATATTGTCATTAAAATTATGAACCAGCTTTTACCTTGGAAAATCTAGTTGACTGATTATTTACTATCCCTTAGCCTTAGGAAATAATGCTGGGTTCATTTTCTAGTGTAGTTTGCAAACTAGGTTGCAGGACATACTAAAGATTTTGGCTAAAAAATAGTTTCATCCATTACTTACACTTTTGCTCTTTTGCTTTTGGTTTTGTAAAGTCTAAAGACACACAATGACCCAAACCTTTTGTTTACTATTTTACTGGAGCCCCATAAGCATTTGTACAACATGTGAGGAAATTCAAAACTTTACAGAACTACCATGCTGAGCTATGACTAAGCTATTATAGTTGTTCCTAATGAAAAATGATCTAACAAAGCTGATATTTTCCTAAACCTAACCACGTACTTTTTGTGCCTAAACTGAACCAGAAAGCGAGTGAAAACTGAAAATAAACAACGACAGAAAACAAAAGTTAATTTCTTAGATTGATGGTCTCTCGTCAATCGCAAACTTTGGTCTTCTTGGTGAAAGTCGTTTGCTGGTTTACCAACCAACCCTCTTATCCTATTGTGAACTTTGTCGGTGTTTCAAAACTGCTTTTCCTCCGACGGCACAAGTCACAGATTATGTATATTTCAAAACAAAATTACATTCTCTTCAACACATATTTGAGAATGCAGTTTAGCTGTATCGGAACATCATTTTTATGAAGACAGGGTTAACGTGCAACAACAGAATCCTGATTAATTAGAATTACTATAATCTTTAATCTAAACTTTATTGATCCCCTTGGGGAAATTCCTTCTATGCATTTGACCCATCCTATTCAAAGTTAACCTTAACTATACATACTAGGAGCAGTGGGCTGCCGTGGTGCAGCGCCCGGGGAGCAGTCAGGGGTTAAGGGCCTTGCTCAAGGGCCCAACAGTGGCCGCAGTGGGGGTTCGATCCTCTGACCTTCTGATCAGTAGCCCAGGGACTTAACCAGTTGCCCCAGTATTGCACAGTGATTCCTGTTTCACTGATCTGAGTGTCGTTCGTCCTGCAGAAATACCTCGAATGCGGCTGGAACCTCAACAACCTGGCGATGATGAACCCGTCCGTACTGACTCACGTAACGGCTGACATCTGTGGGATGACGCTGCCATGGCTTTACGTTGGCATGTGCTTCTCCTCCTTCTGCTGGCACATTGAGGATCACTGGAGCTACTCCATCAACTACCTGCACTGGTAAAAAAAAGTTCTGATACTGAAGCTTTTACAGATTCATTCTGGCTTGTATTGCTAAAAAATCTAGACTTTATTTGCTCCTCAGTTTTGGCTCAGTAGCAGTAAACTCTCATGTTTATTTTATTCACCACAAGGGGGGAACCTAAGACCTGGTATGGAGCTCCTGGTTTTGCTGCAGAACAGCTGGAGTCAGTGATGAAGAAACTGGCCCCTGAGCTGTTTGAGTCTCAGCCTGACCTGCTGCACCAGCTGGTCACCATCATGAACCC
>OMNN01086717.1:0-12059 GCA_900302755.1 Chromis chromis
TGTCCTCAGGCTTCAGGAAAGGAGGCGGAGCTCCGTGGTCGTCAGTTTGCCTGGACTGGATGTTTCACCAGGAGACCTTTTTGTATCCAATGGAGCAGCCGACATATTAAATGGCTCAAACTACTCTGGTAATATTCTCTATTATATAATATACACCGATCAGCCACAACATTATGGCCACTTACATGTGAAGTGAATAACATTGATCATATTGGTACTATGTGGTGTTCTGCTGGAAAACCTTGGATTTTGGCATCCCTGTTGATGAGACTTAGACACCCAAATAAACATTGTCCCAGAACAAGCACACTCCCTCATGCAAATGGAAATCCCAAATGTCACTGGCCTACCCCTGCAGGAAAATGCACCCCACCACATGGCAAAAACATCAAACAATCATCAGGAACATCTTGAGGAACATGACAATGGCCCAACATGTTGATTTGACCTCCAAACTTCCTAGACCCCATTCTGATCAAGCATCAACAGGATGCAGTGGAACAAGTTTGATTGACAGAGGCCCCACTGCACAAGCCAGAGTACCCAATGGATCCACTGCAATGTCCTGGTGCCAGACCCGATAGGACACCCTGAGATGTCCTCTTGTCCATGTCTAATGGTTCAGAGCATTTTTAAACACAGTAGTAGGCAGGTGGTCATAATGTTATGCCTGATTGGTGTACTTCTACTCCACTGCATTTCAGAGGGAAAATTTTACTTTCTACTCCACAACATTTATTTGACAGCTTTACTAAGATAATGATTTTAGACACAAACTTTCGAAATAAAACACATTGGTAAAGATTAAACCAGTGTTTTCAAACTAACAGCTCCACCAAGTAGTCATTTTTCAATCTAAACTTCACACATGGTTTAATTTTAAGTGTTTAAATGAGCCAGTGTCTCAGCAAAAACTTTTTTCTCTTCTTTCCTCTTTCTGTATATCAAACTATATAATTCAAACTAGCTCAACTTGCAGCTGCAACAATAACATGCTGCTGACACACTGATGCTTCAGTAAAAATAATCAAATGACATCAAATAAAATATGACAGTCAGAGGAACCAAACCATAACTTTTACTTTAACACTTTAACTACATTTGGCTGCTAATACTTTTACTTGAGTAGCATTTTTCATGCAGGACTTGTACTTGTAATTGAGTATTTTTTACATTGTTTTATTGGTACTTTTCCTGAAGTAAAAGATTAGTTCTTCCACAACTTGTGAAATCTTTAAAAACACTTAAATTACTGGACATGTGTTATAAAACATAAATTTCTCACCATAGTAGTTTCAGTGATGGATCCAAAGCTGTTGATGAAGATGTTACAGGTGACGTTGACAGGAGGACCTGATAGAAACAGACATCGTAGTAACACTGGTTCTGATGTTTTCTCACGAGGCCATGCACATGCAGTATTGAACAGGTAGAGAGCAGAGCACCAATGTAAAATAACATCTGCTTGTTCCCATTTTAATGTGCCACATAGTGTCTTGATAAACAAACTCGTCTAAGATAACCAGCATGAAATCGTGTTGTCATTTCCAGTACGCTCCCATTAGCGTGGTCCATCTGTCAGCCACTAAAACTTTAAATATTTCAGCGACTCATTTCCTAAGAGGCAATAATTTATTGATTCTGCTTTAGTTACATTAGTGTATTTATAGATAATCATCCGGGATTTACCCAGCATGCACTGAAAAGGATGTGGAGCAAGGATGAAATATATATGAAATGCGACCCCAGAGGCTGAGGGGGAAGTATGTCAGAGAGAATCTGCTGGATTCACTCACTAGGGGGGGATCAAGATTGGACTGAAACAGGCCTATGGGATAAAATACGAGGGTGGCTGCACATTTCTGTCGAGAAGAAAAATAAAACAGATCTGAAGGAGAAGTCTGTGTAAAAAAAAAGAAAACAAAATCATAACCTCAGGCTGTGTGTCAATATACACACAGTAACTACACATGACAAAGAAGAAAAAAAAAAAGACTTCAGTGTGAAAACATCTTAGCCTGCAGCATCTCTCACTTCTGACCCATCTGTGAGTGATTTGTGCCACTTCGCCGCTCAGATTGTTATGCAAATCGAGCAGCACACTTTGTCACACCTGTTTCTGAAGGAGGAGGTCCGACAGCCGCACGCCACCGTGCGTTTACCTTTGAAATTTGGTCTGATGCGAGCGTCATAGCCAGACGTCCGTCCCATCAGTTTGTCCAGAAAGTCAGATGGAGAGGGGGGCTTCAGTGCCCTGCTGGGGAACTTCATCTCCTTACAGTGGACAGACCTGCCAGGACAAGCAACTCTGGATGTGCTGACATTTTCTTGTGATTTTGCCATCACATATTTGGTCATTAAAGGTGACCTGCTCACTCAACAGAACTCAAATTAGATGCATCAAACTATTTTAAAATATCCTTCAAACTGTCAAATCATCAACAAAACTGCTTGAATCTTCCCTTTCTTAATCCTGCTTTTTACATTAATGCCCATTTTAACTTAGTGGAACTGTTGTCTTTTAATTATGCATGAAATATTAAAAGCACCTTCCCTTCCACTTTAAGAGGATATTTACAGCGTCTTAGCCAAAAAAGCACACAGTCCAGCTCCTGCTGCATTATTTTATACTATTATAGTGTCAAATCATATCAGAAAACACACTGACAAATAAACATGCAGCCTAAATAATATATTTACTAAAGAAATGTTTCATATATTCCAATTTAAAACAGTCTTACCTGCCTTGTAGAAAAATTACAAATGAAGTCCACAAATGTAAGATGTGCAGAAGCATCCTTAGTTGGCGGAGAGACAAAGAAATCGGAGATGCAGGGAACTTCTTGTTGCTCCTCCAGTCAGACTCTGTCTTCTGAACTCAGCTGAGCCTCCCTCCCTCACTGCAGGTGTAAAATACAGGAAGCTGCTGCTGTATAATTCAAAATCCGAGGGAAGTTTTTTTTTCTCTTCTGCCTGTGTTTGTGTGGATGACTTCAAGCTTTATCTCTTTTTTATGGCCATATGCATGCTGAAGGAATTACTGCAAGAATATTTAAAGAGACAGCACCGTTTTCGTAGCTGTGGCCGCACATTGCTCTTTATGACAGCCACAGACTTACCATTTAACTAATCCTAAAAATGAGAAATTTAGAGTTCCTTTTATGAAGTTACTATGAAAGGTAAAAAAAAAAACCAAAACACATAAGGGACAATGTTTTAAATTTCTGAAAAATTAGACTCCACCTGATGAAAGCAAAACCACAAATTTGAATAAAACCAGTCAATATGAAATAAATTCTGTATTTCAATAACTGTTCCTACATCAAAATAAAAGCTTTAACGACCTTCACATTAAAGTAACCACAGCATCTTCTCTGCATCTATTAAGATATCTTATCCTTTAAATCAAGACTAAATTGCATCAGTTTTTAAGAATGCATAATCAAAGCATCCGATGAGGATGCAAACAGAATACACAGGGGAGAGAGAAGAAAGGTAAACCACAAAGTTGGCAAGATTGTTGTTGTATGCAAAAGAGGAAAGAGATGAAGGCATTAGGTTCCAATTAATTAAATTGTAACACATCTCTTTAAGTGTCAGTAAACAGCCGGAGGTCATCTTTAGCACTACTGTCTAAAGTTTCTGGTCTAATTATTTCATCTTCAAATTGCCAGACAAATCCAAATATAAATGTGGAAGCTCATGTTTATTCCTCCATACAGAGGGGGAGGCAGTTCAGCCATTTACTCATGTAAAATTAATGTCAAAGAAAGCGATGGGACGTTATGGCTGCACGTGTTTGCCTCACACTTGAAAGGCCATTCCACACTTCGCTCTGGAGCCCACAGTGTCAAATAGGATAAGAAATGTGTGAGAGTATAAAACATGAATGCATTCCTAATAACAAGAAGCCTTGAGTAAGAAAAAAATTTCTGCATGCTTGCGCAGTTTTACCTCCGGACAGGATAAGTAGGCCAAGCTTCATTTTAATGTTATTTTGTTGGATTGCACATTGGATTTACTTAATTAGATCATACTTTCACACAGTTTAAAATGAACTCGTCAGGTGCCTTTTATACAAGCCTGCTTGTCCCCATTTAAGCTAACAATAAGTGCTTTTAGCTGAGGTTAGACCTTTGACTCACTCCGTTTTCATGCCCAATCACTATAGTTTACATGTATGACCAAAGTTAATCTGCCAAGCAGAACACATTATGCTTCAGGACGGATGAGCTCAGCTACACAGACTTTCACAACCATCAAAACAATCACGGCTCAGAATGAAGGGCAATTTCAGTCAGTGCTAATATCTAGAAGCAAAACTGAAAATATTGGGTTCACTCTAATTTAAAAATAGCTTTTATTGCAGCTTTTCTTAGAACAAGCTGCTCTGATCACACAGAGGGAAACAATAATCAATGGTCAACATTTTTCAGCCTGGTGGAGGGGAAAGCAGATAGACAATCACACATGTTTGGTGGTGGCAGGAAGATGAGAATGATTTCTCTCAAAGAAAAAAACAAAAAAAGCGCAGCAGATACAAATTCCAAATATGAAAATATTTCAGCGACGTGACATAATTTACATTGATCCTCCCATTTGGTATGCATGACCAGTTGTGTCTTAAAGAATGTGGCAATGACTGCCAGAGTTCAGTCTTCACATGAAGAGTAACTCCCTCCCATGAGCCTCCACCATCTTAATCCTCATGAATGTTGAACAGCTTGGCCACTTCATTCAGATCTGCATGTTCCTCTCCATCCTTGATAATCTACAAATAACAGACACAAGGAGTTTACAACAACCATATCTATATTTAAACAGCTACAACGACACAGAGCAGAACGACTGTGCTTACCTTCCTTGCAATGGGCATTCTGTTGAATACATTCCACAGGATAATGCCAACCACCACTTTGTCTCTCAGGTAGAAGATGACTCCTTTGCCATAGTCGTCTCTGTGCACCACAGGAGTAACTGGTGTCACAGAGGCCACGGGGCTGGTGGCCGTGTCCTCTGTTTCACTTTCGGAGCGGATCCCAGTACCTGCAACACGTTTCATTAATTTCATTCACAGTACTAAAGGTCCCATATTGTGCCCCTTTTCAACAGCACAGAGAGTAGAGAAGCAAACAGATGTAAATGTTGGCTGTGGCCAACATTTGGCCACTTGAAAACACAGTAAGCCACGTAGTCCTTGTTTACTGGTTTCAAATCAATCTTAAAGTTTCTACCATCTCTAAATGTCCCTTAGTTTTACAGTTTCCACAGAGCTCTGACCTGTGAGCATACAATCAAAGCTAACATTAGCCACATTAGCTTCTACCTCAACATGCATACACTAAGAATCTGTGTTGGATGGATGGATGCTTTATTGATCCCGAGGGAAATTCGAGTAACCAGCAGCATATTAAATATACAGAAATAAGAGATAAGAGCAGAGCATACAGGGGAGGGATATAAAAAATATACAGGCATAATTATGTACAGAATGTAAATATTAAAGCTAAAAACTGTGTAGATGGTGTGCAAGTAGGTAGAAAAATATAAATCAAATAAGCACTGTGCACTTAGCAATGTGCAAATAACCAGAGATGTCCATTCATATACATGTCTGTATACATGTATTTAAGTAATAGACTCAGGACGCTGGGAGTGTATGAAGGCGCTTGTGTTCACTTTTGTTTTTTTAAACTTGCCAATGAATGTTCTTACCGGACTTCTCTGTAGCAGCTTTAGGCGTGTCCCTGGCAGTGGCTTTGGCAAATACGCCTACTGTTGGTAGACTGCTGTCAACGATCCCGATGGCCTCGTAGCCAACATCAGGACCCAGGTCACTCCTGTGAGAAAACACACGAGAGGTTGCTGCATTCTCTCTCCGTTGATTTCTGTTATTATGAGAATCTCCAATTCAACATGGAATTGGAGATTAACTCAAACAAATGCCTTTTTTGCATGCTAATGATTGCTTTTAGTGTTAGAGGCACACCCATGGGAAATACACTGGTATTCTCTAAGTGTCATGCTAACTTTGTGCTCTTGTGGAGATTCGAGGAAATGTTGTTCAGCAGGGTAAAAATTGGTTTTCTCTGGAAAGCTGCGGGGAGCTCATGCTAATTGCCCCGCTTTGTGCCATTCACAAGCTGCTTTGTGCAACTGCTCATTTCCCTGAATCTACTTCACCTGGAGATGAAGAGTGCAAAGTTAACATGACACATAAAGTCAACATAGATGGGAAATACATTAGGTTGAAATAAACAGGAATTCTCTGTTACATAATATACTGTATATTGGAACCAGGCATACAGTCATATTGTGCCAAGAAGTTTCGCCTACATTTTCTAAGGAAGTTTTACTGTTAGAATTTTTTTCCCCCCCAATGTGAAGTACAGAAACTTCCCGCTTTTAAAACTTTACTGTCAAAACAGCTTCCCAAACACACTGTTCCTATTATAAACACAAACACACACACACACACATGTATGCACACATGCACAAAACAAACAGGGCTGAGAGGACACTTGTTAAAAATTAAGCTGTAAGCTTCACTGACAGCCCCCTACAGCTGCTAACTGATGAGTTTCAAGATAGCTGATGACCTGAAGTTATGTTACAATCCACTGACCTTCACAAATTACATGTTGCCCAGAGAGTCTGTACACTAACTCTAGTAATTCAGAGCAATCCTGACCAGCGGGTCATGGGGAAATCTGCTGACACATTTTCATTATTACTGCTCCAGCATCCCTATAAAACTTGGAAAGCATATTCTCATTTCATATACAGCATTTGACCAAAAAACTGCTCAGCCTTTGATTTTAAACTGTCAAAGGATGTGGATAATGATTTATAACAAGTTAGATATATAAAAGCAGTGATTAACAATGTGAAATGAACTAACAGATCACTGCTGCAGCAATGATTAGGTGTTTTGTGTCCTTTAGTTTAAAATATATTCCTCATGATTACTCTTATTAATAGAAACAGCCGTATATTGCCTGACATTATCTGCTGGTGTGTCAGCCATGCTAGTTAGTCTGAGCTGCATTCCACACTGCAGTTCAATTGTGGCGACTCCCTCATTTTCCGGTAGACTCCTCCTGTGATCTTATCACTAATGTTTGGCAGAGTGAGATCTTTTTCAAGACTATATTTAAAGTACCGTCTGAATGATACAGCCCTCTGCTGGCAACTCTTATATTAATGTCCTCTAAAGGCATTTTAAATATTTTAGATTTAAAGGTATTCAAGCTTCAAAGCAACCATGCATGCTCATCTGACTTCTAAAAGGATTACATCTCAGTCATTTGCAGAGTTGTACATGCTAACCCGCTGCTCAATTATTTAAATGTATTCAATGAATGTGGTCCTGTGTGGTCAACAGTTTAGACAGACTCTTTCTTTCTTGAATATTTTCCTTCATTTCCACTTCAGACTGGTTTCATGCCTTGCAGCCACAGCCCCTCATTTGGTAAACCGCTTTAAATTTGTGACCCATGAAAACCTCATTGTGAGTTTGCATTGTGAGTAGGAAGTAGGACGTAGTCTGATACCCACCAGAACATAGACTGATGCCAGTAGGGTTTGTTGGCTCCTGTCATGTTCTCTCCTGCTAGTCTACCACTAACAACAGCGTGATCGTGGTGCTCCACTCGTCTGCGGCCGAGTCTGATGTCATAGAAACATGCAGCATCTCCTGCCTAAATCAAGACAGAAAGGATTGAGTGCAGATTAGAATGTGTAATTATTATTCTATGCTAAAAGAATGAACTAAATGAACTTCCTATTGTTTAAACAATACACTAAACTCAGAGGAGTGGACAGACACTACGGACAATACAGTGCATTATGTGTGAACCATGACCTCCTTTGGCCTGAGGAGGGCGCTGTAATAAAAGATCGGGTCTTAAAATATATATTAAAAAAGCAACATTACTCATCATAAACTATAAAAACCTTTCAGTGAAAGCTGTTCAATGTGTGTGTTATTGGAAATCGAATTGGTTAAACAAGGCTCAGTCGTATTACTAAATGGCTGCTACCTCCATGACAACCTATTTTGAAAGGAGATGAGATTCAGTTGAATCTGCCCTACAGGGTTGAATTTAAACAGCTAAACTGCCACAACTAATAATTAGTTTCACTAAATTGCTCTAAAATGTCCAAAGTCCATCAAAATCAGCACAGTACATGTACTGTCACGACACTAAATCAGTTTACTGCTGTTTATGGAATACTTCAACTCCCACATGACCATTAACTTACCACCCAAATATTGGACCTAGCTTGCAGCTCAGCATTGACCCGATAACCACCAAAGTCAGAGTCCACCTCCAGACCTGCTGACTTGGCAAGATCAACATTCGGCTCCAGGCCAACAGCTGCAACAATGTGATCGGTTTTCACCTGCAAAAGAAGCACAAGATAACTGTAACTAATAAGCACTTTGTATTTACTGATTTAGGCTGCATTTGGGTAGTAATCTAAACTTACCAATCGGCCATCCTTCAGATGGATTTCTAACTTATCGTCTTTGCAAGTCACAGATTTCACCAAGGCTTCTGAGATGACTTTTACACCCTCTGGATAAACAAGGACATTATATTATTATATTTTTTTTAAAATAAAATAAAACATTAGATTTTGAAGGAAATTCTCCTTTCTAGTTGTATAAAATGAAGTTGGACATGAACCTCTCTTGACTTTATCTGTTGTCCAGTTGCTCAGATACTCAGGCAGCACTTTTCCCATGTTACCCTTCTCAGGGAACATCTGTATCACCTCCAGGCCAGACTCAGCTGCTAAAAAGAGAAAGCGGATGAGCAACAATTACGCAATCAGTTAATTCTGTTAAACATCAGCATTATCTGTCATTTTCTCTGCGTGTCAGGTTGTCTTACATCTCCTGCCAAGGGCACAGGCCAGCTCGCTGCCCAAGAAACCACCTCCGATGATTGTGATGGACTTTACGTTTCTGGAGACCTTGTCAAGTGATTTGAAATCCTCAATCTGTGGTGAAAAACAAATTTGCCATCAAATTTACAATTTTATGTGATAATGACATAGTATACATTAAAATAGACATGTTTCATTATAAAAACCTATTTCCACTGATTTAGAGCGACTGTATTTTAGAAAGACTGTAAAAACATATACATATGTTCAAGAAAAATGTGTTGTCATCACCATTTTCAAATAATCAATTTAAAACCGGTACTATTTCCATGATGCTGTGCCCTATCTAATAGTCCAACAGCCAAAATACAGTATATACAGTATACTATCAGCCAGACATATCCAAACTGAAGCATAGCTGGCACCCCCTTGTGGCTGAACACTGACCTTGCGGAACAAAGTTGTCTTCGACATCACCTCCTCTCCTGCTCTTTCGATGACCTGTAGATTTCTTGGCACACCGCCTGAAAAAAGAAGTTCACATTAGCTTGGGTCAGGTTTAAGCCACATGCTATGTTTGAGAAAAAAAAAAACATGTTTTAAGGCAGCTTACCTGTAGCAATCAAACACTTGTCATATGAAATCTCAGTATCATCGTCCAGTTTTACCTTGTTTCCTCTCACATCCATGTGTACCACCTAAAATGTATTTGTATTTGTTAGGGACATGTTGTCTGTTTACAGGTTTACTCATCACTATGAGACATATACGACACAGTGGTTCACATTTTGCATTACTTCATTTTAATCAAGACATACATTTTTTCTTCCAATTACTATCTTTTACAGTACACAGTTATGGAATAAGCACACTGTAGTGGCTGACTGATAAAGAAAAACACTTCTAAACAAACCTTTTTGCCAGTGAGAACAGCCACTCCCCCATTTTCTGCACTTGCCATTTCTTCTGGATTGATGTAGAATGACGGCGGCTGGAAGTAGATGCTGGAAAATAAAAAAGTAATAACATTTTCTCATTAAAAACTGCTTCTCGTAATGTTTACACAACGTTGCTGAAATGCCTCCACTTTCTATTGCGCACATTCTAGCTGGAGTTATGACTTTGAGTCCATTAGGTCTCCCTTGGTGAACAAAATGCTTGCAGCACAGGAAGAGTTGTAGCCATGACAGCAGACAAAGCTTCAAATATGGATGCAGCTGCAAAGAAGCTACAAAATCTAAAACGTGGATGCCTCAGACACAGGGCTGTCATGATACAAGATTCTTCCCACACAATTATTGTTAGGAAATTAAAATACGAAAATTGGCAAATGAATTACACTCAAAATACGAATGTAGGGATGTGAAAATAAAGTCCGTAAACATAACTACACTGAATGTTGTTCCTGTGTCAACCACATAGTTACTGGTGCTGGATTATTTATAATATTATCATCATAATGTCAACATAAAACGTTTTAAATATCATGTATCATGGTCATCCTTAATGCCGAGACACTCGTGTTCACACTCATCTTCAACTTCGCAGCACAGAAGATTTATACAAATCACAGAGTGGTGATCAGAATGGTCATAATCTGCCCTTCTGTTCCCGAGTTACAAAACTGAAAAATGGCCAAGAAAAGTGTTTTTGCAGAACATTATGTCATCACAGTGAAACTGACATTTGACCTTTTGGATATAAAATTTCAACACTTCATTATTTTATCCTATTAGACATTTGTGTGAAATTTTGTCATAATTAGTGTACGAATTTGTGATGTTATATGTGAAAGTTATGACCAAAGACTTCTGACCTCTGACCAGAAAATTAATGAGTTTATTTTCGAGTCCAAGTGGGCATTGGTGCCAGATGTAATGAAATTCCCTCTGGGCATTCTTGAGCTATTGGGCTGGATGGATACACAATTCCAAAAACATAATGCCTCTGACCACAGATGTGGCTGGTGCAGAGGTACCCACCACAGCTGTGGCCAGAGGTATTAACAGAGGTATTATAAGATTATTAAAAAAAAATCACAGAACAGGACAGTCTTATACTAATTGGGACAGACATAATGGGACAATAAAGTCTAAGGCAGACAGGAGGAATTTAAGGCAATATGGTTAAATAAGTTAAAACAACATTAGAGGACTTAAAACACACCTTCTTTCTTTTCCATTCCATTGTTTGAAACGCAGTGTTTCAGTCACACTGGGATCATCAGAGAACCACAGCTCTTTTGAAAGAGGAGGCCTCATGTATGGAAGGTCTGGCTCATCAGTGACAATCAGTACCTGGAGCAAAAAAATTAAAAGGCATTAAATGCTACTTTATAAATGGAGCACCTGAGAAAAAAAACACTCAAGTTTGACACAGAAATTCAGACTGAATACAGAGACTTAACTCACCCTGGCACCGGGGTCTCTGGCTCGAATAGACCGGGCAGCGGCGAAAGAGGCAGTGCCTCCACCAATCAGGAGGTAGGGGGTGTGTGAGGGTACCTTGAGAGAGGCAGGGGTGGTGTCCGCTGCTGGAATATGCATGAGACAGCGCCAGCAAGCATAAGAGAGAGTGACAGAGAGAGAGCAAGACAGAGCAAGGCAAAAAGCAAAAGAGAAAAGAGAGACACAGTCAATGAATGATCTTCCTGGTACGCATGACTTACACAAACACACCTGGGAGAAGTGAGGGGACCTGGTAAACAAAAGGAATTGAAATGTTCACGTGGGTGAGATTAACCTTTATCATTACAAGAACCCAAAGTGAAAAAGGCATGAACGGGGAGAGAGGAAAGCTGTAATGGGAAAAAAAGGTTAACGTAAACAGGAGGAAATGTGTTGGAAATTAACATTAACGTTATCAAAAAAGGGAGAAAGTATTAGGTTGTGTCTGCCCACTGTCCCGCTCCAACAGACGCTGGACTATGGTCTTACCACTCTCTGCCACAACTTCCGGCTGAGGCTTGGGTGGCTCTGCTGCGGGTGTTTCTGCTGCAGCTGCAGGTTCTGTTAGTATAACCGAATCATTAACCAGTCAAAATGAGACAAACTTAGCCCTCAGATGTGGTAAATGTACGTCACCGCTTCCATGCAAAGGTCTAACTGAGTGCTTACCACTCTCCACAACCGGTGCTGGGGCCGGCTCTGTGAGCTCGGCTGGGG
>OMNN01086720.1:0-13406 GCA_900302755.1 Chromis chromis
GAAATGCATTTGTGAGGTCAGGCACTGATGTTGGACCAGAAGGCCTGGCTCTCAGTCTCCGCTCTAATTCATCCCAAAGGTGTTCTATCGGGTTGAGGTCAGGACTCTGTGCAGGCCAGTCAAGTTCCTCCACACCAAACTGGCTCATCCATGTCTTTACTGACCTTGCTTTGTGCCCTGGTGCGCAGTCATGTTGGAACAGGAAGGGGCCATCCCCAAACTGTTCCCACAAAGTTGGGAGCATGAAAATGTCTTGGTATGCTGAAGCATTAAGAGTTCCTTTCACTGGAACTAAGGGGCCAAGCCCAAACCCTGAAAAACACCCCCACACCATAATCCCCCCTCCACCAAACTTTACACTTGGCACAATGCAGTCAGGCAAGTACCGTTCTCCTGGCAACCGCCAAACCCAGACTCGTCCATCAGATTGCCAGACAGAGAAGTGTGATTGGTTACTCCAGAGAACACGTCTCCACTGCTCTAGAGTCCAGTGGCACTGTGCTTTACACCACTGAATCCAACGCTTTGCATTGCACTTGGTGATGTAAGGTTTGGATGCAGCTGCTCGGTCATGGAAACCCATTCCATGAAGCTCTCTACCACTGATCTGGAGCTAATCTGAAGGCCACACCACGTCTGGAGGTCTGTAATTATTGACTCTGCAGAAAGTTGGAGATTTCTGTGCACTGTGCGCCTCAGCATCCGCTGACCCCACTCTGTGATTTTATGTGGCCTACCACTTCGTGGCTGAGTTGCTGTTGGTCCCAATTGTTTCCACTTTGTTATAATACCACGAACAGTTGACCGTGGAATATTTAGTATTGAGTAAATTTCATGAAGGGACTTATTGCATAGGTGGCAACCTATCACAGTACCGCGCTTGAATTCACTGAGCTCCTGAGAGCGACCCATTCTTTCACAAATGTTTGTAGAAGCAGTCTGCATGCCTAGGGGCTTGATTTTATACACCTGTGGCCATGGAAGTGATTGGAACACCTGAATTCAGTTATTTGGAGGGGTGGGTCAATACTTTTGGCAATATAGTGTATGTGGCCATGGTGTTCATTCAGTATGTGTCGCCTGTGTCAGAATGTTTGTATCTGCATGTTGAAACCGTTTTCTTATTCTTGTTTTTCCTAACTATTTGTTCTTATCTATTTCTCTTTGTGTGTGAAGCACTTTGTAACATGTTTTTTTTTTAAAGTGCTACATAAATAAAGTTTTACTTACATACTTACTTACTTGATTTGATTTGATTAAATATGAAAATGAAAACTGTCTGAAACTTATTAGATGGCAAAGATGAACCAGGCATTAAATCACAAAGCTATCAACTCAAAACTGCACTTCTTAAAGCTTCCATCATATTCAGTCCAAAATGTTCCTGATGTGATGTAAAGATAATGAAAAAATACCCGTTGAATGTGTTGTTGTTTTTTGTTGTTGTTTGTTTTAACAGCATTTTGCAGTACTTACTTTACAACGGCACCATGCAACCTGTACGAGAGGTTTGTATGTGAACAGGTTTAAAGCAAGCCTATGGGCTTTAGACAATTATAAGATTATCAATTCCAACATGATACATCTTGTTAGGTCATTCCCTGTTTCTTTGCTCATCCTCTTGTAGGAGGGAATTTAGTTCCAGCAGGCGCAAGCACTATGAAGGCCATGAATGACTGCCAGACAAAAATGTCCTCGATAAAACCACAGTCAGCAACATTTAACACCTGCATTTGTAGTTCTTTTCTTGGCCGAGAGTAGCCTCGCTTAAGCCCGTTGGAAGGGGAGTCTACCAAACACACAATTCAGCAAGAAATGATTTTTTATTTATTTTCTGATGAGATTTTATGTGCTGTGCTCAATGAAAATGACCCGTTAGGATCCTTATGTAAACATTTTAGTGTAACTCCACATGAGCTCGCTCTACCTGGAACCTCGCCGACTTCAGACTGAGAAAACCAACACGCTGATTCACAATGTAAAGATCTGGTGACACTTCACAACCATTTACTGTAACTTTGTCACATTAGTAGTATCTGAAAACTAATATTAGCCACATCCTTGAGCTGAAAGAGGGAGAGGATAAAAGAGGGAATGTGTGGGAGAGTGGAAAGATGAAAAAGCAAGGTTTCCAAGAGGCAAAATGCCAAGGCTGAGACATTAGACCTTCTTCTCCTGAAAAACGGAGAAATCTGTGAAACTGAATATTCAAGGTCACAAACATGCAGGAGAGTTCCCAGTTCCTAAAACTTCAAAGATCTTCAGCAGAGGAATAAAAAGGCGATTCCTGCCACCACATGTAGAATTGCAGTAATAATTGAGCCTTTAAGCCTTTAAAGTGAGCCCATAATTTTAATGCTCCATACCTTTTTCTGTAGCAACATTTAACATGGTACCTGAGCTGTTGTGTCTGCGTGGGTGGTAGGAAGAGTGCTGTCACCTTCAGCAATTATTATTGACTGGAGCACATAACACTGATACAGACAGGTTTATCCCCATAATGTACAGTATTGAGCGCTGTACAGAGTCGATCCAGACTCAAGCTGGTTATCTGTGTCTATTGCAACTGTAACGGTGTATATATGGTAAATAATTCCACTTGCTGTAACTTGGTTTTTATTTATTTTATTGTTATTGGCTCAATAGCACCCTCTCAGGAGCTATAGTGTGCCACTGGGATCGATGCCACGTTCCAGAGAGGCGTGCACGAGGTAGGTTGTGGAGCACAGCACGGGCGGATAAATGTTTATTTTTATGATGTTCCTTTGTTTATTCTTTGAATCTATGTGCAGTATGAACTACTTGGATGTAGAGTGTGCGACGGATATTTCATGTTATTCATTTAAACATGTTTCTGAGGAGTTTAAGATGCTCCCTAAGCTAGCTATCTAGCGAGCATTAGCCTAAATGAACGTGCTGCTCCTTTTAGAGTGTGCTGTACACGAGACGCCGGAGCCCACTGACCAGAGTGTTCTCATATTTACCAGGTTGTACAATAAATGGCACGAATAAGACACTTCAGCTTCCCAACTTCTTTACTAAAATAAACACAACGCAGAGTTGAGGGGTTTTGAACCAGCCAGTGACGGAGTGTGACTGAGCATGGTTACACAACTGTAGTGATATTAGATAGATTGATAGATTAGAGTGTCGTAGCAGCATTTTACATATCACAAAACACACATAACTTACACAGACTTGACATGTGGTAGGTAGGAAAAACACAGTTTTAAAAATATGTAAACTTTAATTTTAAAAAAAAATACTGTACTAGAAAAAAATGATAAGATTATGCAGAACTCTCACAGTGCAAATTGAAGTTGAATGTGCAAAGTCACTCAGAAAGATAAATCTGACTGTGAAGATAAGATTTGTTCTAATTGCACAGAGAGGAGTTGTTGTGCAGCATTGTTGTAGTGGATGACTTTACTACAGTGGAGTTTAACAAGCCTCCAACTAAAAACACTGCTGATATCCATCGTGTTGAGCTGTTTGTGCAACATCCTCCTCTCATGCTTTCTTTAACCAGTTTATGGAGCTTTGCATTAGTTCAGGGGTGCCCAATCCTGGTCCTCGAGGGCCACTATCCTGCATGTTTTAGATGTTTCCCTCAGGTGTGTTGGAAGAGGGAAACATCTAAAACATGCAGGATAGTGGCCCTCGAGGACCAGGATTGGGCACCCCTGCATTAGTTCATACAGGCATGAAGTCAGGGCGTCACAAGGCCCTTCTCTGTCCAATCGTTTACTACTTAAGTCCAGCCCACCCACTTAGCAGCTTTATAACCAAGGCAGCATTCATTCATTCATTCTGCTCCACCAGCCTCTACAGATCCAAACATCATAGCTGCTGTTCATCTCCTCATCAAAGATCTCTCATACAGATTATAAAACTCAGTGTTTGGAGATGTGTTCTTACCTCCTGAGTGTTCGTGCCTGGGCCGATCCGTCTTTAAAGTGGGATCGCAGCGTTCAAACCAAAGCGGGTCAGCCTTGTGGAAGTTGTCACTTACTGCTTACTGCACTTACTCAGTGCCGTTACTCGGGAAAATCCCTTTCATCCTGCTCAGACAATTTTTAAAAATCCAGTAAGAGCTTCTAGCAGGTAAATCCAACCTCCAAGCGGAGGAAGTCGTCAAGATCTTTTGATTCGTTTCGGCTACTTCCGTTCATAACTTCAAATCCATATCATAAAAACATTGGTACACCGGCTCCAGCCCCTCCGGGAATATCTGCGATCTAACCACCTTAATCCTGCTCCAGGTCCGGAAGTCCTCGCAACCAACTTCCCCTCATCATGTCTCCTCCAGGCTTCCACCAGTCTCTCCTCTAAACGCCCAAATGTCAAATTCAAACGCCAAAATCAAGTTTCCTCGGTGACTGTCATAGACATATATACATAGACGTTGCATTGACTGTGGAGGGACGTGCCTAAAGCGCCGCCATCTTGGTACAGGCATAGGAGGGAGTGAAGTAGTATAGTATGTTCAAGAGACTTAAACCACTTTTACTCTTAAAGTTACACCATAATTACTCTACAGGGACTCAAACACAGTACTTACACTTGTTAGGTAGTTTGTACTTCCAATCATATTTCTTTATTGGAGATCACTTTGGCACAACAGCTCTTGTTTTAAATGCTCTACATTATTGGCAACTTGACTGTATCTCTAGATTACAGCAAATGAGTATCTGTCCCAGGACAAGTTAGATCTATTTGGAGAAGTTTTGCAGATGCTATATCATCTCGGTCTATGATGAAGTATGATCATATGTTTTTTGTTAGGGCACCTTAACCATGCAACATTAATTATTTCTCAGGCAGCTCTTTTGTGTCCAGACTTGTAAACCTTTCTAAATTGTGAATAAGTTGCTCATCATCTTGACATTAAGACTCGCAATCAGATTCACAGATTATTGTTCAAAGGCCACAAATAGTTCATACATAGTCTGTGATAACACATATAATTGGGGAATTGTTTCATGTCAGTTCATGAAGGTCATGCATGCTTGCACAAATTCAAAGGATATACGTTATGCTTGACGCCACTCATAGTCTCATATCTCACATAGTATATTTCATTTGTATCAAGTCACTATAATGTAGTGCCTTTCCAGATGTTCATTTGTGTGCATTCAGCATGCCGCTGATCCCCTACATCCAGATGTGAAGGTTGTGCATGCCTGCACGAATTCAGAGGAAATGCGTCATGCTTAATGCCATACATAGTCTCATATCTCACATACTATATTTCCTTTGTATCAAGTCACATTAATAGTGCCTTGCCAGATGTTCATCTGTGTGCATTCAGCATGCTGCTGATTCTATGCATTCAGATGAAAATGTCACGCTACTTGCATGAATTCAAAGGAAATACGACACGCTTGCCGGTACACATAGGCTAATTTCATTAGATTCCATTTCATTTCAAGGTGACTTTGCTCATTTGCTCCCTTCAGAAGCGCAGGTTTGGGGTTTGTGATCTCAGGGACTGTCTGTGTCATGCTTGCTCAGGTTGTTCCAGACCATCACTCGAGCTGAGTCACCACCAAACACAAATGCATGTCATTCCAAAATAAATGGTTAAATCTGACAAAGTGTCCTGTCTTAACTTAGTTCCACTGGCTCCAATGCTGCTGCACTTGCAACACCAGACTGGTAAAAGATCTGCAACATCTTGCTACATGTTTTAAAGGACCTAAGCTTCCTCAAGAAACAGGAAATTGAGTCTGCTCTGTCCTTTCCTATAGACGTTTACATTTATATTTCCAGTCCAGTCTGCTGTCAAGGTGAACTCCCAGGTATTCGCAGCTCTCCACCACTTCCACCTCTTCTCCCAGGATGGAAATGGCATTAAAATTAGCTTGATCCTACTAAAGTCCACAACCATCTCCTTTATCCTAATCACATTCAAGAGGAGGTGGTTATTCCCACATCATGCAACAAAGCGCTCCACTAGTTCCCTGTATATAGTCTCTTCTCCACCACTAACACGAGTGACTGTGTACACCACTAACACTGGACTCTGCTGTTGTCCAGTATTAGTGGTGTACATGGTCTCTTCTCCACCACTAACACTGGACAACAGCATCAGAGAATTTCTTCAGATGACAGGACTGTGAATTGTACCAGAAGTCTGAGGTGTACAGTGTGAAGACGAGAAAAATTAAAGAACAGGATCCTGACCGTGCTGCCCACCTTGTCCAGGTGAGAGAGGGCTTGCTGATGCAGGTAGATGATGGCATCTCAACACCAACCTCAGGGTGGTAGGCAAACTGCACTGAGTCCAGGAAGGTGGCCACTTGAGGTCAGAGATGGGCGAAAACCAGTCTCTCTGGGACTTTCAGGATCTGAAGTGTTTAGGCAATTGGTCTGTAATCATTGAGGGCAGATGGAGAAGAGTTCTTTGGAACCAAAACAATGCAAGGTGTCTTCAGCAGTACTGAAACTTTCTCCTGGCTCAGGCTAAGGTTGAAGAGGAGTTGTAGAATCCCCCACAGCTAGTCTGCACAGGCCTTCAGGACCCTGGGGCTGGTCACATCTGGACCTGCAATCCAAACAGGTGGAGGTGGTGAAGGTAGTGTTTCCTGATGTCGGGGGAGGTGTTGATGGGGCTGTGTTGATGTCCATGGTGGAGGTCAGAGGTTGAGAATGAGGAATCATACTGTCCGCATAAACGTGAAATGAAATTTGTCACCCACCCAAATCAAGGGTCAGCGAGGTTCTGTGCGGACCCCTCAGCAAATGTCTACATGCAGCCCAGGAAAACCATTGGTTTAATTCATCATTGAAAGAGTTGTTACTGAAGTAATCACTGCTAGGCTTTGGAGGTGCTTCAGTTTGTACATGCTTTCCATCAACAAAGCCCAAATACAGTAGTACGAATAATCTAATGAATATACTCTATCATAGTAAAACCGCCATAGGAGACAATTTTCTGCAGTGCATACTTACACTTTTACTACCATTGTACATTTTTCTGATTATACTGTCATACTTTAGGTAACATTTTCAAAAAGTGTGGTATCAGTACTTGCTTGAGTAAACAATCTGAGTATTTTCTCCATCACTGCCCGTCTCTGACTATCAAGGTAAACAAACATATGTTTACCTATACTATATGTTTATCAAACTATATGAATTAACAGCCTGACTGCACATCTCCTTAAAGAAAAGTGGTGATTAGTGGGGTTGCTGTGTTAAGTGCATCTCGGCTGGTGTGTGGGAGAAATAGCAGCATGTTGCTTCAGTCACAGTCATGTGTTGCTCTTAAGGGCAGTAAAGTTATTTCCGTCAGCTGTAATTAGCCTCAATAAGCAGAGTAGATATTGAAAGTCTGTGTGTTGCATTTGCTGTCAAGGAATATAAATAAATGGCCTGTTCATGTCATGTTACAACAGTGTCCTCCAGCATTCTTCACAGCAAAGTTTGTGAAACTCTGCTTACCAAAGCTAAATGTTGGCAGCAGAAACACAGAGCTAGATAAGGAGGATCCACGTGGACCCTCCATGTGCAGAATGTCTGCATTACAAGTGTGCCAACTGCACATGTGCCAGAAAGACAAGTGGTGCTTAAAAGAAATGTTTGGTATGAGGAGACTACGAGGAGATTCTCGGCCATCCTGTATAATTTATCATTGCCAGAGTTATGTTTGTATGACCATGTGCTCATCCGCTAATCGGCCTGCTGTGCACACACAGACACAGCATGAATTGGTCTGTATCTCTTCTTTCTAGGCCTGTATTGGTCTGTGCACATGAAGGCGGAAAGCATGAATTGGCCCCAAGTCACTAACCCTTATCACTAAGGAGGTGTGAGCTGGGAGTAGTTGTGGGGGCAAGGACTGCATGCGGTCCATGTGGCTGGAAGAGGGGAACGAGGAAGCTGAGGGTCCTGTACTGAACCTGTTGGGGAACACATTCGAATTGTTGGTTTAGGTTTCCTTCAGCCTGATTCTCTTCACCTTGAACCCCGTGATCTTCTTCATTCTTCACCACACATCCCTCACATTGTTTTGGTTGAGTGTATTCTCCAGCTCTCTCTTTTATGTTTCCCTGCTCTCTTCACTTTTAGCTCCTTCTGCACGCTCCTCACCATCTCTGTCCCATCCCTTTAGACTTTGTTCTTCATGTTGAGCAGCTTCTTTAGGTCAATGGTGATCCAGGGATTTTTATTGGGGTAGCATCGTGGTGGATATGACATTATTAACACAGACGGTAATGTACCCTGTTGTGCATTCAGTCCTGGAATTCATGTCTTTTCCATGGGGCTTACAGAGTACTAGGGCTGGACCCGAATATCCGAATATTCAGTCGTTGTGGTGGTATCCGAATAATAATTTTTAGATCCAAATACTCGTACCGCAGCCGGCCCAGCTCTATTTTTAGCTTTTGCTTGCTTCCTTGTTTTTCATATTGGCACTGGCCCTGCATCCTTTGCATCTCCTCTTTAACTCATATGGGGTCCAGTGAGGGTCTAGATAAGGTAAACAATACTTCTGCACCCATTGGCATGGCGAGCTGCTACTACAAAAGTTGAAAGTGCCATGAAAATGTAAAATAGTGAGAAAGTGTCCATTTCAGCTTGCAAAGATCTATTGAAAATCTAAAGTTTAACACACAGAAAAACACAACAACAGCACTAAAAATAACAAAAAACTCAAGACACTGACTCAAGCATTTGCTGCCACTAGAGCGGCACCATTGTATAGAAATATAGAAATATTAAGTGGTAAAATATTGGCGGGCGTGCATTTCACGCCTAGGCCTTCAGTGACGTCATACTTAATCGTACCTAAATTAATACACCTCATAATACCATCAATATGACACCACGGCTCGAGAATCCATACAGAATCACACTTACACATTACATCACCTTAATATAGGCTAGTCGAGCAACACTTAATTTCCGGAGCATTTAAAATCAATAAACTCACGTTCACAATTAAGAGTAGGAAACTAAGATCTCAGATACTGTCAAAACTCAAAGATAAAAAAATTATTTTAAGAGATAGTCAACAAAAGTAGCTATGTGAGCTTAAACAAGTTTGTCCAATAATCTGCGCATTGTCGCCATTTAATATCAGACACCAACGAGACGAGAACGACACAAACTATTCATTGAAAATAAAAGTAAACAGATTATTTGCATTTGTTTTTGAGAATATGCAACAGCAAAACTATTGAACATCTTAAGTTGTGACCTAAGTGACTTCAGTCACATCTGTGCCAATGCGCCTCATTATTACATTATAAATTGCAGATGATCAGAATGTTCAATTTATTTGTTTTAATTTTAAAATATATATATTTTTTTTTTAAATCATTTTGTCATTTTATTCCGTTACCACTCATTTAATACTAACGAAATAAAATGATAAAACACATATTAAAAATAAAAATAAAATGCTTGCACTCACCAACACGGATCTCCTTCACAGAAAACAAAATCCATCCTCCTTTCTTTTCTCAAGAAGACTTCAATGGCTCTGTTGTACAGTTTATCTGTGCGTTTTCACAAGTCCTTTTTAAAAGACATGGAGGCTAATGCTGAAAGCCATGTCTGTCCGGCCAACCCCAACGCTAGCTAGCATATAGCAGTGTGTAGCAGTGATGGGACAGGCTAGCTAGCGTGGGGGTTGGCCGACCTCTTCTCACAAGATCCAGCTTTTCATAAAAGGTCCGTCTTGAAAATGGCGTGGCTAGTATATCCACAACCAAATCTATCTCTTCTCCTCCTTCAGCCATCTTGGGTTAAAAAATACAGTGATAGCTGTCAGTAGCTGGATCTCCTAGTTTAGTTCAGAGTTCAAAATAGTTCATAATGCCGCCTTTCCGGCTCTCACGAGTGTGCTTATCCAATCACAGGACGCGTACATGTCCAGTTCAGCGGCTATCGCAACTGACTGTGTCCGTTCACTTACAGCGCACAGGAGCCTGCTCTGTTGATTCTGAACACAAGCTAGCTGAAATATGATTGGATAAAAACTCTACCATAATATACAACACTGGACACAGCACAACCAAGTGGATATAATATGACATGAACAGAACAGACTATGAAGAATCATTTTATTTACATATTTACAAAAAAAAACACTTTTCTGAGTATGTTTAGGCCAGCAGAGAAGGCCTTGCTGGCCCTGACGGCCCACCACTGATTAAGAGCATGTCATAGCAGTGAATCAGTCATTTATAACGAGGTTACTTCACCAATAATGATTACTATAACTGAATGTGTACAACAGAAATAGGAGTGATGATGTCAGTGTCATGTGACGCTACACAGCTCTCCTCTGTTTACTGTGAGATCAATTGATTGAGATTAATAACTTTGTCTCTCTTTTATTGCCCACTAAGGCCTATATCTTGAATTTCATTGTTAATTATTGTTTTCCAGACACTGTTTTAGGGTCATCTGTTGCTGCCTCCTAACTTAGCCGCTACCTGTTAGCGCACCCTTAGCCACTGTGAAAGTAGCTTAATTTCCTGATTTGCGGAGGTGGCAGTGCTTCTTGTTCAGTTTTTGCAGGTTGTGTCTCTGCTCGATATATGTGTCTGTCAATTAGAACAGAGTGGTAAAGTTAATCTTACCTTCAAAAGATGTTACTGCACACCAGGTAGTGTTAGCCGCACAACCATAGCCTTGCACTGCCTACTAAAAGAAGAAACTCTGCTAAGAAAGACTGAAACAAATCACGAGGAGAACCGGTCAGCTACTATTTCAGACATTTTTAACCTGATAGTTTATATTTAACTTGCCTTTATTTATCGATCAATCCTTTACTTCATAAAATGCCTGAATAACATAAAAAATACTAATAAAATTTTCCCAGAGCCAGAGGTCCCAACGTCTATCAAAGCAACAGCATGAATGAATCTTGCTGTACCACTTCACGGTGCTTTGCAACACTAGATTTATAAGCCATGTCTACGTCATAGACTGTGGAGAAAGATGGACATATCAAGATGTGACTTCATGCACTGGCTTACATTGGAGCCTTTGGAATACTCTAGAAATATGCCCGCTGTCTAACCAAAGCGAGCACTAGCTAACTAGCTTTGCTGCTGGCGTAGTTGTAGCTTCGTACACTAAGCCCTGTTTGTACTAGATTTATGTCTCTAGAGAAGGTTGGAGTTGGTTTTATATGATAATGATAATAATAGATTTTATTTGGAAGCACTTTACATTGTAACACAATCTCAAAGTGCTTCTCACTGTAGCAGTTGCAGTTGGAACTAAAAGCATAAAAACAAGTAAAAACACAACAGCCAACAGACATTAAAAAATGTAAAGATTAAAATGTCTCCTAAAAACCGCTGTAGTAGAAGGTCTGAGTCAGAGGTTTTGGACTCCATCTGAAGCTAGGGCGCTCTAAATAAAGAGTGCAAGGTGTTGGCTTTCACACTCTGGAAATACGGCCCGCTACCTCAGGTTATATCGACATTAATACGTTTTGATTTTGAAACAGTGTTGAAAAAAAAAAAAAAAAAGACAAAAAAACCCCACAAAAAAAACAGAATCTCCATCAGGATGAATGTTATAGTTCACTCTTTCCAAAAAAAAAATTGCCTGTGCATTCTAACATGCCTGAAAATGTATATCACAAGACTATTCACATCTAGTGGGCATGTCGGTGTTGTCTTGTGTCAGTGTAAACCTGAAGCAGGGGGTTGGTAGAAAATACTGCAGAGGATGAATAACAACGGCTAAAAGTAAGGACACATGCCTAAACACCTTCTGTCTAGTCTCAAACAGAGCACTACAGCTGCTTTGCTAATGTGCTACATTCTATATAGTCACAGTGTTGCCTGTTTATATGTTATAACATAGCATATAAAAATCTTCAGCAATAACACTTAACAAGGTTAGCCAAAATTGCTAGTCATGCAGTTTTGCAGTGTTTCATGTGATGATGCGGTTCATTGTAATACCACATATTGTGTAGTGTTTTGTGTAGTGATGATCGTGGTTTATGACAAATTGAACTATAAAAGGTCAGTATTTGGAAATTGGGCCTTCTAATCAGTTTTGATACCATTTAACTCACTTAAGTAAGTGTTCATATCTGGGAACACAGTGGCATCATTACACTGAGTTGTAAGAAATGCTACAAATAGCTAACATATTAAACAAATTATCTAGCGCCAACTTGCAGGTATTGTTAGTGGAAGTGAAGTTGAACCAAGAAGTCTGTAATATCTAATGGATGTTTACAACAGATAGTTTAGGTAACAGTTGTATTGTTCACCTTCTCTTCAGACATGTTTAGCAAACCTTGGCGGGGTTCATTTTCATTTATTCATTTATTTGACAGGGACAGTGCTCATTGATAAAGTGAAAAAGGACAGTAAATAAGAGTCTTTCAGGCTAATTTTCATCTTCTGTTCTTGGCCTGTTCTTAAAATAGAAGTCTAAAATTAGACCTATTACTAATATCACATACAGATATACAGACTAATACCAATGCAACACAACCATACATTTTTTTAATTCTTTATAATGTTGATGTGTGTGATGTATAGCTGATGGTCCAGTGTACTGTGTAGTATTTGTTGAATTGCATTACAATACTGTATGAGTTCTTTCTGGAGATACACTTCTTTGTGGTATGCACAGTGGTGCTGTATTCTAATGCTGTGATACAGAGTGTTATGTTGCTGTTATTTGCTGTGTGTAACACTATGTACATGTGAGTGTGTTTAGCGTGAGCACTGTCGTTCCTACCACAGACCCTCCACTCTGCTCCTATGGACTGCATTTCCTTTATCTATTTCTTTCCATTATTCTCTCCTTCCTTTGTCTTCCTTTGTTAGACTGCTTTTCTTTGTTTCATCTCTCTCTCTCTCTCTCTCTCTCTCTCTCTCTCTCTCTCTCTCTCTCTCTCTCTCTCTCTCTCTCTCTCTCTCTCTCCCTCTCTCTCTCCCCCCCCCCCCGGTCACGGCAGACGGCTGCTCTTCTCAGAGTCTTGGGTCCGCTCGGAGTTTCTTCCCATGTAGGAGTTTTTCCCCGCCACTGTTGCTCCTGCTTGCTCTGGGAAGGGTTCTGTTGGGTTCTATCTTTCCTCTTGTGAAAGCGCTACAAATTAAAGTTGATTGATTGATTGATTGATTGATTGATTGATGTTTGTGTTGTTTTTTGATTTCCAGTTCATGAGGGATGTGGCACCCCAAGAAAACAGAGATTGATTCGGTTACTTTTTTCCAAAATTGTTGGACAGGTGTGCAGTGCCATATTGCATGAATGTAACTGTCTGGGTTTTGTGGGCAGCAGGTGGGCCTCCCCTTGTGGGCGACCTACAATGGAGAAGTAAGGCGCCTCCTTCCCTCTGCTAGCCTGGGAGTCCACCTTGGGCAAGTGGTATTACTCTCTTAGCCTCCCAGTTATGGGTTAAATAGCAACCC
>OMNN01086732.1:0-10106 GCA_900302755.1 Chromis chromis
GCACACAGGGCCTTGTTAATGGGTACACAATGTGCCGGGAGACAAGAAGCGGCACACTCCAGCAGACAGCACTGTCATCACAGAGGGAGAGGCAAAGTGAGAAGAAGAGAGGGAGGAAGGGTTATTATTCTTCCACTTTGCTTATCAGTTATCACTGGCAAGCACACATGAAGACCGAAGCATTAAACACACACATGCATGCAAGCACACATGCAGATGCACGCTTCGTGGCACGGCAAAATATGCATGCAGAAATAAGGAAATGAGCGAGACACACATTCACACACACACACGCACACACACACGAGCAGCATGGTTAAGTGAATCTCCTAAATCACAAGCCAGTATTCAATTCATTAGGGAGCTCTTAGCAGCTGTTCTTGTCTAACCACATCAAGGCGAAGATTTAACACATGGATCCAACACTTAGATAAGTCTGCTTTTTCTAAGAGATGGGGGAATTCTCTCAATAAAAGTCGGCCCAGAAATTGGTTTTAAAAACCTAAGTCATAAGTACCGCTAAGCCGACAGTGTACTACAAATGAAATCAAAATCAGTGTATTCTCATAGGCAATAAGGTGGAAGTGCAACCCCCAAAAAGAAGGCCTTGTGTTTGGATTTGATTGCTGCAGTGCGCCGGCCTCCAGTATCCTGTGAAGATGTAACTAAGTCAATTCGATAATGTTATATTTCGATTTAAGATCAAATCTGACTGATGCATTGGATTGTGTAGTGCCGCATTGCTATGAAAGATGTCTTAATTAGTTTGGTGTTATATTTAGCTGGAGTAACTATAGTATATTTGATACTTACTTTAGTCTCTGAAGTTTCAAGAATATTTTTAATGTTATAGTTCTGACTTGCAGGACAGAAAAATCTCAACATTTGCTTGGAAAATATACAAAATATTCAATTCCAGCATTTAGACTTGTGATTTGCATGGATTTGTTTTTCAGTTAGGCACAAAGTAGTCTTTACACCTAATAATTTGGACTTAATGTGGGTGTTAGATGACAAGTCTGCAAACATATTCATCCTCTGGGGATCATGATCAAAAACTTTGGTAGTATCCACCTTGTACGTGTTGAAATGCTTCATTGGATAAGTAAAATCTTTGGCCAGCCTGGGCCATAAGGAGGAAAATCAGGAGATCACCAATGGTATTGGGATTCATCCTCCGTGGGACATGAATATTTATTCCAAATTTCAGGGCAAATCATGTATGAAAAAGCTAAACATCTTGGAAGTTTTAGGAAAGTCATCCAAGTAATCGACAGAGGGATTATCTGGGGAATGTGAATGCATTTATAGATAGTAAATAAGGATATTCTAGTCTGGACATAGCACAAGTATTCAGTTGACATGGTGAAGGGTTTCCACACACATCCTTCGACTTCGACCAGTGTAGCTTCTCAGTCATCCAGGTCATTTTGATTCTAGGAGTTTCAGTAAAAAAAAGCAAATGCACTTCTTTTTTAGTTTCATTTCACCTCTCAGCCTCTTGGATGGCAGGTGAAATGTCTTCGAGTACATGAAAGTACCTAAAAAAGAAGTCCAGCTGCGTTCTTACTGAAGCTCCTAGGATGATCCAACTTCAAGTTTAAAACCCACTAGATCAAGGCTCCGTACAGGTAATGTGTGAAGTTTTGTTATCTAGAAAAAAAAAAGAAGAATAGTTAAGACTCTTAGAAAATGTTTCAACTGAAAATGGCAGACACGGTTGCTTGTTTCAAGTTCAAATTGAGTATTTGTACTGGGTCTACAGTACAGTCTAATTCATTGCATTATTGCTTTCATTTGGTTACAGTAAGTTTTCTCTTCTCATTGGCTAGACAGAACAATTGCATTGCTCTGTTTTCTTGCCCTGTCAAAGTTCTGTGAGAGATGTTGCTGCAGATCTCAGCAAATTCAACTAATAATCACAGATAATCTACCAAACCTTTCATCCACATTGTACCACTCAAACTTCACTTCTTATAAATTTCCAAGAACCTTTGTGCTTGTTCCAAAAACAAGAACTGCCCATGTAGAACTTCTTCGAGGGTTGTTTTTGGGGTAGAAAAAAGTTCCTACTGTAGGGTTGGTATTCCTGAAAGATCCTGAAAACCTGCTGCGATTGGTTAAACTCAGAGAAGACAACACTGGTTGGCTAAATTTGGAGAGGGCCATTTTTTACTACTCTATTGATGTCCTAATCCAGTGTCCTCCTTAAGATCGCAATCAACAACATACAAACAACAGAACAAATCCTTCTAATACTGACATTCCCTGTACATGCAACACTTACTGAAGAAACTACACATTTATCTTTTCAGAAAAAAACAACAGATTACTCGATGCATTGGATGTAATGACATAGCTGTGCTTAACAACTATAACAGATTGCCTATATTAGGAAAGAATTACCCCCTAATCAAAGCTGGCATGTCCAGATACTCGCTATTATGTGCTAAATAAACACCGGAATGTAGCATTTGAGTTACAGCGCTGTCAAAATGTTTAGTCGCTGAAAGTAGAAGTGAGGATGCATCCAAAATTAATGCTATTAATCGCATTAATTTATCCATTGCTGCATTCAAAGGACAGTAAACAACAACAAAAAAAAGATTAAATTAATAGTTGGTGTGACCTTACGGTCCACATACACCGGTTTTTCAGGTGCTTGGCAGGTTTTTTGTTCCAAGGATCATACCATCGGCAGCAGAACTCCCTGCTTTTGTGACCTGGGGTTTTTGGAACACATTTGGGACCAATCAAAACATCCCAAGTGTCTCAAACTTTTACACCGTACAGGAAGTTTGTCAGGTATTTAAATAAATTACAGCAGCTTAATTGTTTTTGTGGCTCTTTTTCAAGTGATGGATCGCTTTAAAACATGATGGATGGATGAGAATGAATTCTAATGAAAGGGTCACTCGGTCTGGGAGACAAGCTGCATGTAGCCTAGAAAAGACGGATCCCTTCTTGCATTCAGCCTCCGTGTTTGGTTAAGGGAACAAATATAGCATCTACTTTTTAGTTTTGTTTTTTTATTGTTGTTAAAAAAAGTGCCATTGTAGTGACAATAGATTTTTCCTACCTGACAAAAGAGCTCCATTACTTTAAAACACTTGTATTCCGCTGGTATCTCATCCCGAGAGACAAGCTCAAATTGTCTGAACGCGAGTTTGAAATCATTTTCAGCCCGGGTGTATTATTACTGCGGCTTTAACTTTTAGCACAGCCTGAGCGCGTGTGTTGTCTTTAGTTATATATTTTTTTTCACCTTTGGGATTTATTTACCGAATCATCTCCTTCACCAAGCTCCACCTTCCGGAAGCAGACCTGAAGCCGGCGATATATCCGGCAGCCTTTTGAGAGCGTGCCAATTAAGCATACAGGAGCCTTTTCCTCTTCGAACGAGTGGCTTGAGTCAGGCAAGGTAACTTTTTTTTTTTTTTTGCAATTGTACCTTTTGAGCACAAAAACCTGAGGAAAGGCTCCAAAGGCAAATGGTATCAATTTTGTACTATCTAAAATTCTGGTTCCAAACAACAAATGGTGCCGAAGAGAGATAGCTGATATGAAAGAACCCATGCTGAGGTGAACCCCCCCAACCCTGACAACAAAGGAAAAAGGAAAATTTCTCTTGATTGGTCCTGGGGTGGTCATTCAGACTACTCTGTTTAGGGACTTTAGACTGCTGTTCTTGCACAGCATGCTCTCCGATTAACCTAAGCCGAGCTTCTGTGTTTATATTTAGCCGTCATAAACAATAAGCTCACGGACAACATGGTGGGCAGTTCTGTCTGGCGGTGGTGGCGGCGTGGAGGTCACAGAGAGACAGAAACAGAGGGAGGCAGAGGGAAGGAAATGCAATGGGAGATAGCTTAAGAGTAGAAAAATATGTGTGGCTGCTTGTGTGTGCAAACCAGTGAGTAAGCAAGTGTGTATGTTAGTGTGAGAGACAGACTGAGAGACATGCCTCCACCAGTGCTGAGGGCAGCAGGTTTTTGGCAGAAGCAGCGCTTTCGTGGGCGTATAGGGAAAGAGAAGGGAAGGGGAGAGTCGGAGGAGGAGGAAGTGAAGGAGGAGAGGATTTGGCCGTGGTACCGATGCCCGGCCATGTGGTGATGGCAGGGTCACGTCAAGCGTGATTGGCTTTCGCTTCCTGATGGAGGTTGACCTTGAGATCTCCCTGCCTTTAACCGACTCTGACTGCTCGGCGAACACCACGCGTTCCCACAGTCCGTCCCCGAGGCCACAGTCGGCAGGAGAGGTTACAGATGTGCACTTCACATGTTAACACACACTTAGTGCATGTGTGCAGGAAGGTCACGGCAGCTGGCACCACATCAGGTTTTAAGATTTGGCCACATAACCGAAAGACACACCGTATTTTCTCACTCTAGTTTAATCAAATTCATTGGGATAGATTTATTTGTCCAACCTTTGAGGAAGCTGAAATCTCAGCTGCCACATGAATAAAAGTAACTGTACAATAATTTGGTCACCCTAGCAGCTGCCCCTGTATTCCATTCTAGATATGGAACAGAAATAAGAAAAAATGGTTACAGAAAATGTCTTGCTAAAACAAAATGAAGTCCACGACTGAGAGTGGGAAGTTAAAACAGTCGCAGGGATGAAAAGCTTCTTGTACAGAAGGTGATGACATGGAAACGCAAAGTAACATCTGTACACGACTGCATGTTTAGATCAGACTGCACAAGAGAAAATTCTAAGCACAAAGAGCAGATGAATGCACCAGATTCTTTTACTCAAGCATTGTATTTGTAAATGTGGTAATTTAGAATTTGAATTTCTCTGACAAACTGAAATATTAAGGGTTCCTTTATAGGTTGAGAACATTCTCCTACTTCTTAAGATATATCTTTATATATTTCTTTTTGGATTACATGGAAAACACACAGTCACAAAACTTAAAACAGTGCTCATAAAAAGTTGACTTTGTAGAGACGTGGTTCTCACAAGACAGCAACATTACAAACATGATATAATCGTATAGAATATGATGCATTGCTGGAGATCTAATCACCAATGGTATGTAAAGTATTCAAAATGAGGTCAACCTTAAACATTAACAGCAGTAAAAAGGCATGGGCATGATGGTGGCAGACCATTTAAAATGCAACATATGCATTAATGTAGCAGTAAAACACTGCCAGGGACAATTTTTCTTGGGAATAAATACTTTAAGTTGATTTTGCGAATATTATATACAAACAATGATGTAGTTAAAGCTTTGTATGCAGGATTTTTACTTGTCGTGGTATTAGTACTTAAGTAAGGGATCGAAAGACCTTCCATCTATTATGGTGGTGGCAACATTTTCAAAAAAATACATACGTGTGTGTGTGTGTGAGAATGTCTTATTGTTATCAGGGTGAAGTAATCTTTCGCTGGCATAATTCACTCAGTGCACAGATCAAAAACTCTGTTGTTGACCATTATTAACAACAATACCCCTTCCTTTATGCTAGATCTAATCTTATAATTCCAACTAATCCACAGCATGAAATTAAACTCTTTTAGAAGTTAAAAGGACCAAAAGTCTCCTCTGATTCTCCTTATTGTGTTTATCCTTCTGAGGACAAATTGCTGTGGTAATAACACAACAGTACACAGACGACACATGTGTCATCCTATCTAGCTGTGAATGAATCTGAAAGCATAGCCGGGACCCCAGGCACCTATGGTGGGGAAGGTCACACGTCTGAGTGGTTCCTGAAGGACATGGGAAAGTGATCCTGCCTTTAAAAACCCTGATGACAACACATTAGTTGGCGTCCAGGGAGCAGCAGTCATGACACACACACACACACAACACACAACACACACACACACGCAGCCACACAGGGGGATCCTGTTTCACCATTAAACATGTGATGTGATTTGTGGGAAATCCTCTCAAATTGCATATATGATCCATGTCCCCCTTTGGGTGATGTATATCAGAACCAAGCCTTGCCACAGGTAAAGATGGCTACAGTAGCCTGCAGCAAGAAAACAACAAATATTGTGTGTTTTGGAGGCCTTTTGAGCAAAGCAGTATTGACATTTACAATTATTGACTGATATTTTTTGCACATATGGCAATTAATACTCAAATTCTAATTCTCTGATCCCCTTTTACTCGTCTTGTTTCTCATAGAAAAAGCACAACACGATGTGGCCTTGACTGATTGTCGAGGTGCATTATTCAACTACATACCGGTTTGGTAGCACAAACAACATTTCTAATGCGTTTTCTTATTCAGCTTTATGAAAGGCAGTCTGTTTGATGACTGTGGCTTGTTTTTTTATTTTTTTAAAGCCCACGCTTTGAGATAAGTGCTGAGCAATTTTGTGAACGAGCTGGTCCCTGTATTCAAAGATAACAGAAGACAAGAGGGAGAGTGAAAGCCAAGAGATTTTTAGCTTTGACAAGGAAGAAATAATAACAGTGGATGATTTTGACTGGACAAGTTGATCCGCCGGATAAATTGCAGCCATTGTTGCGTGGATACATTTGGGTGGTGGAATATGTTATTGTGAGAGGATAAGTTCACATAAACAATGACGAAATAGCACAAATACCTCATAACAATGCACTGATGTTGCACACAGTCCAGAAAAAAAGATCTATTTTAACAGACAAATGTCTTTTAATGGAGAAATCATGAACTGTAGTTAATAGAGAGGACACGAAAGGTGAGCAATGGTAATAAATATCTAATTTACTGTACATTTACTAAATAACAAAAGGGTAAGATTTTCCTTTTGCTCTGCAGTCTGCTCATTTTCCGTGAGAAATATTGTGCTTTTTTTTTTAGTCCTTTATGTGTTTTTGTGCCGGCAGTTGCTGCTTAGATTAATACCTTACAAGGAAAACGTAACCCAAGCTCATAAATTATGATGCGCTGCTATAGGATAAACTACCCGACAGCGCTGAGTAATTACAACTACAATTCGACATTAAAATTCTGCACAATACCTAAACACTCTGTGAACTTCTTATCCAAAGAGAATTTGGAATCAAACACCTCTTGCCTACTTCTCAAGCAGACTGAGAATGCAGGACTTTTAATGGAATGTGTTTACATAATTTTCAGCGGGTACACAAGTCAATACTTTTGCTACAAGCGCTATATACTGCTCAAATGTGGAGCCTGCAGCACTTACTGTGGAGTCTTGCTGCAGTCATTTATGTGTAAAGCGAAGGAGGAGTCGTTATGCATGCTAGCTGGTAGCAGGAGTGGAGACAGTGTCTGGTATATAAACCAATAATATATGAATAAAATAATACTGGTCTTACCAATAAAAACAGAGGTATTGTTAGATGCAAAATGAAAAAAAGGAAAGCATAACACTGGACTTTGTACAATGCTAAGTAGCACCACTGCCATGATCTACAGCCAAAACGTCTTCTACAATATGCACTGTATTGCCAAAAGTATTGGGACTTGACACCTTTACACACACATGAACTTTAATGACATTCCATTGTTAATCCGTAGGGTTTAATATGTAGTTGTCCCACCCTTTGCAGCTATAACAGCCTCAATTCTTCTGGGAAGGCTTTCCACAAGGTTTAGAAGTGTGTTTATGGGAATCTTTGACAATTCTTCCAGAAGTGCATTTGTGAGATCAGGCACTGATGTTGGACAAGAAGGCCTGGCTCTCAGTCTCTCCTCTAAATCATCCCAAAGGTGTTCTATCGTTGAGGTCAGGACTTTGTGCAGGACAGTCAAGTTCCTCCACACCTAACTGGCTCATCCATGTCTTTATTGACCTTGCTTCTGCACTGGTGCGCAGCCATGTTGGAACAGGAAGGGGCCATCCCCAAACAACAGTTTGGGGATGACAATGCAGTCAGACATCTGCGCCATCGTTTTACGTGGCCTACCACTTCGTAGTTGAGTTGCTGTTGTTCCCAATTGCTTCCACTTTGTTATAATATCACTAACAGTTAACTGTAGAACATTTATTATCGAGGAAATTTCACGAATGGACTTATTGCACAGTTGGCAACCTATCACGGTACCACGCTTGAATTCACTGAGCTCCTGAGAGTGACACAATCTTTCACAAATGTTTGTAGAAGCAGTCTGCATGCCTAGGTGTTTGATTTTATACACTTGTGGCCACGGAAGTGATTGGAACACCTGAATTCAACTATTTAGAGGGGTGTCCCAGTACTTTTGTCAATATAGTGTATAGCATAGATTCTAAAAATTTTTACAGAAAGTACTAGGAGAAACATCCAAACTCCTATGCTCTTACCATGGATGATTGGCTTCTTCCTCATTCTTCTGTTGCATCTGTTATGGCGACACAACTTCCACCTCTGTGATTCTATCTGCATATGGACTAAGTGACCTCAGACAGGCTCCCAGCACAGCTTCACCGGCCTGCGCCTGTGTAGGTGTGCAGGGCTTTTAGTGTCTCCTGAATGTGTTCGACAAATGCAATAAAACACTATTCCCGCATTCATAGCTTTACCTCCATAAGTTGCATAACTAGAAATCTTCTGGCCTTCCGCAAGAGGAAGGTAGAACTTTAATTTCATGTTATAAAACAGTGACATTTCCCTGTAACTACAGCGTGTCTCTGAAGAATTGTACAGGTCTCCAGCTCTCATGTACTATTCATGCTATATATTTTTCTCCACATAATCTCTGCTGGATCAGTCGGCAGCTTGGATTTTTCAACACTGTAAGTGCACATGGTAAAAAACGGTTCGCAATTTGCAGACAAAGCCCTTTGATAGTAAAGGGCCCCTATGGTAACAAGAAGAAATGAATTGGAGAAAAAAAAGGACATAAAAATGCTTCTCTTGCTGAGCATATCCAACCTAGCCGTAGAGTTCCATGTTTTTTTCAAGTGTGTTTCTAGCAAACGATTTTCCTACTGCAAACCTTTGCCTGTTCATCTCCTGGGTCTAAATATAGAGATAGAGACGAAGGGGGAGCGAGAGTGAGAAAGAGAGGCATCTCACACTGGCATTTTGTCAGATCATCTTTTTCCTTTTTTTTTTTTTGCTGATTTTTCCAATTACGGCTGACTGACATGTAGAGCAGCAAATGGTGAGGTTGTTGGCGCTCGTTACTCCACAGACAGCAGTTAATGAGCTTTTTATCATCTATTTATGTGATTTTCTGCGAGCGAGCAGATGAAAGTGAAGATATTGCAGAGAAAACGCAGACACCTCTAATTGTGATGAAATGAAATACAGTTTTTGAAACACCTGCTCTGCTTTGATCACATTGTCTTTAAAAAAAAAATTGGTCATTTTTAGAAGCGCTAAATGCGGACAATCTGTCTTTTATATATCTAATGCTTTCAAAAGAATCAAAACGGTACGAGGCTGATTGCTGCTGAAACATTCAACTGATGGGACCGTAGAACACCCCGTTCCTGACGGTTTTAACACTGACATGGAAAAAAGCCAAACTGATCACCGGGTTTGGTTTTAGGAAGACTATATATTCATTATGATTTTTTTGATGGCAGTGGATCCTTTGGGTACTCTGGCTTGTGCAGTGGGGCCTCTGTCAATCCAACTTGTTCCACTGCATCCTGTTGATGCGTGATCAGAATGGGGTCTAGGAAGTTTGGAGGTCAAATCAACATCTTGGGCCATTGTCATGTTCCTCAAGATGTTCCTGGTTGTTTGATGTTTTTGCCATGTGGTGGGGTGCATTTTCCTGTGGGGGTAGGCCAGTGACATTTGGGATTTCCATTTGCATGAGGGAGTGTGCTTGTTCTGGGACAATGTTTATTTGGGTGTCTCAGTCTCATCAACACGGATGCCAAAATCCAAGGTTTTCCAGCCGAACACCACATAGTACCGATATGATCAGTGTTATTCACTTCACCTGTCAGTGGTCATAATGTTGTGGCTGATCGGTGTATTACACCATTAACAAGACTTATAAATATGTCAATTTGGCTAAGGTTGGATGATCAAATCTTTAGTGTACGTAGACTGCTAGATCTTCAAAGAAAACTGAAGGCGTTATCACTAAAGATCAGTTGCCACATTCCAGAACTGCTTATAAACACAGCAGCTGTTCACTTCCCCGAAGCAGCGTTGATGGTTCAGATTTTTTTGTGAGCACACTGAC
>OMNN01086751.1:0-10700 GCA_900302755.1 Chromis chromis
GACACAACTATACTATGCACACAATACTTACAAGCAGTTGTTTGCACAGATGATTTTCTGATCTGTAGTTGCTGAAATGGCTCAAGTGACTTTCTTGACTTGGCCAAGTAAATGATTTACTTTTTCGGATCTTTGCTGAGCGGTGGTATATTGGACAGAAGTTCTGTAACGTTATTTATTGTAATCAACTTAAACTCACTCTCACACTCGCCTGCACCTCGCTGTGTGTTTTCATAGTTACAAACCCATTATTTTCCTAAAATCAACCTTAACTCAATTAGCATGCTTTGTTTAAAGAAAGTTTTAAAAAAAAGACTAAATTTAATTAAAGCAGAAATCCTTATTTGCCTTAAAGCATTAATGAAAAATCGATTACATCATGCACATAAACAAAGGACATGGCGAGTAATTAGAAATTTAGATCTCCTTTATCTTTTCTTGCGTTCAAGTACTCACTCTCGTACTTTGCTGCTTAGAGCAGAGCACTCTGCGTCATAATGATATTTACCCATTAAATTTCAGTGTGTGGGAGAGTTAAGGACTCCGGCTACAGGGATGCATTAGGAAACCATCATTAAAGGCCTCTCAGCTGAACCTCTTCATATGCTAAAGAGCAAGTGCTTGGTTTCTGTGCCTGAGGGACACATTCAGAGCTGCAGGACTCAGTGTTCAGGCCGACTGTGGAAACTACAAAAAGGTATTGAACAAGAGAGTAAATAGGAGCAGGAAGCCTGGGATAGAATGACATTTCAGGATCATGAAAGTGATGGAAGAATTCATTAACCTCAAACAAATGGAGTATTTCTCTGACCATTATGAGCATCTTAAAGGTGACCGTCTCTGGTTCTCAACACAGGAGTTTAATTTGGTTGCAAAAAAAGCCAGTTTTAGTTGTAGTGAACAAGAAACAGATACTTTAATATGAAATATCATCAGAAATGACTCAAACATGATCCACACAATAGTGCAGTAGTAGTATATTTTCCAAGAGATTTCACAGTTTACTGAAGTGATTGTCTTTTTACATTAGAATAAAACTGCATTTCATGAGGCAATTTTTCAAATGAATAAATGCATAATTTATGCCACACAAGTTCATTTCTAATGGCGGGAGATGAAGTGTTTCCTTATAAGCTCGTAGAAGCGGCGTTTAAGCTTGCCATCTGGGTGTCTTGCTGTAGAAGAGGATGAAGCTGAGGCTGAGGCATTGCTGAAGGAGGCAGGAGAAGCTTCTTCCTTCACTAATCTGTCTTTAGTCTTTGAGTCAGTTGAGTCTTTGGATAGTCTCTTCTTGACTCCTGACAGATGGGAGGACTTGATGTCTACCGTGTTCGTACTTGGAGCTTTGCTGAGACAGCGTGAAGTCTCGTCGTCTTTATTTAAGCGGCGTAGCCCAGCTTGGCAGAGAAGTGCCTCCTCGCTCACCATCTGGGGGCTCTGGCTTAAGGTGACGAAGCCGTATGGGGTGGTGACTTTAGTCAGATGCGGAAGGGAGAGGGCGGCTCTGCTCGCCGGATCCAGGCAATGTTGGGCATCTTTGTAGGAGGAGGGATAGTGCATCTCCCTCTGAAGGAGAGATCTCCTCTGGGTTAAAGGGTCTGAGACACTTCGCTCGGCTTTGCGGCCTGATGGAACCAAACTGGGGCCAGAGGCTGATGTAGACGATGAGATGCTGGTGCAGGGAGAAACTGATGACTCCAGATCTGTCCAAGAACTCCGTGAGCCTCCTTCTGATTCTGCATAATTGTCCTCTGTGTCCTTGTCCAGTGATCTTAGGCTGTTCTGCACAGACAAAGTTGGTATAGTGAACTGCGGGATGCTGTCAGGTGTCAGGATGTTTGGAAATATGTTCTCACGGCTCGTCTGAGAGTCTGTAGAACAGCCAAAGGACTTTGCACTGCTGGTCGCCCACAGGAGTGCACGGATCCCTGCACTGCTGTGCCTGCGTGCCAAAGAGTAATCATCTGAAGCTTTGGTTCTGCTACAAATAGCTCCAATGCTGAACGTTCTTGTGACTGCATTCTTATCCATTTTCAAAATCTTCCACTCTCGTTGCGCTCAGTCTTGGTTGTAGTTTGGCAAGACGAGCAGTGACAGGCAGCTTTTATAGTTTTGTCTTGCACCAAATACATCTACATACACGTAAATGTGACGAAAACCGGCGCAGGAAACGGTTGCCAATTAGGGAGCTTGTTTAGTATAGAAGGAAAAAATGATGAGCCTCTCTATTAACCCTCATTCATATGTAAATGAGCAAACAGAACAACAGCATCTCGTGTCTCTTAGAGAGTGTGGTGAATGCAGGATGTATAGTCTAAAATTAAACTGCAACTCATTTGTGGGCGGAAACGATTTACATTTCCATGATTAAGGGATTTTAGACTGTTTTTATGTGCAATGGGGCCGCTGGTATTGTTATTTTTTACTACTGAGTGATCTGCTGATTATGAATCAGAATCTGAACTGTATTTTATTGCCAAGTAAGTCTACATATACAAAAAATGTGTCTCCGTATGTGGTGCATAACAGTGACTATATACTTAATAAGGGAAGATAAGAAAGTAAAAGCAAGTCCTGCACGTAATATAAAACTGAAAATATGTAAAATATATAAGAATGTGTCTGTTTTTTAAAACGAGGAGCTGTTCTGTTTGTGTTTTGGGATGTATAAAGTATGATTGTGCAAATGTTCACAGTATTACAAAATGTGTGCAAAGCTAAGTCCAGAAAAAGTGTTTTAAATGTAATGCTTTGAGACAGATGTAAGAACTTTACATTAATGTAATGTATTGTGCGCATGGGGGTGTGATAAGAGTGTGTGTGAGGGGAAGAGTGTTCTTTTGGGTTTTGGTTGTGATGTACCAATCATTTAGTATTCTTAAATGTTTAAAAAACAACAACACACATTTAGTTGTAAAAAGCTTCCTAATTTTTAATTTTATATTTTTTCTATTTTAATTTGTTTTAATTTAACCTTAAACCTTAAAGAAATCTCAAACTTTTAATTATTATTAAAATATTAAAGTTAGATGTTATTGTAAGTCATGCAGTAGGCAATTTTGTAACTGTGTAATAATATGATTTATGTTAACTCACAGCAGCAAGAGTGTTCAATAAAAGTTTTTATTAGTAGTAGTAGTAGTAGCAGTAGTAGCAGTTACCAGTTCCTGGTTTAAAAACGTCTCCTTCTGGAAGTTCAAGTCCTCTCATGACCTCATTCTTTGGCCTGATGCAGGTTAATTGGAGGGATTTGCTGATTGGTCTGACCTGATTACACCAGGTGTGTTGGTCTGCGCTGATTGGCTACACGGTGGTACCTTCAGGGTACATTTCACCCTCCACACCTCTTCATGCTGTAGTCCTCCATCTTGTCCTCCTCGTTGCAGCCCGTCAGGTGGAGGTTTTGACCCGCAGCAGGATGACTAGTGAAATCAGCATTGAAGTCGTGGAGCAGCAGCAGGCCGAGAACACCGAGGTAACGCGATATGTAGCAGTTAAATCCAGCTCCTATGAGGAAAATGCTTGTTTGTCCTGGTGCTTTTCAACGCTTGTGTCTCCTCTCCTGCAGGACAGAGTTGTGAGGACAGACGGCGTGCTGCACTCCGTGCTGCGAGGCCTCTTTTTGCCTTTACGCATCGTGGTGCGTAAAACTCTCAGCGTGGAGTTTGTCTCACGATTTTCAGCTTTTAAAAAAACTAAACGCGACTCTCTCCTGCAGGTACGAGCTTACAACGGGTTTTGGTGGATGCTGGGCTACCGGCAACCACGGAAGACGGTCGTCGTTGGTTCCTCCGATCAAAGCCCCGCACGGCCCAGCCTCACCGGCCGCAAGCGTCTGCGTTGGTTCACCCGCCTGTTGCTTTCCATCGTGCCCTACTGGGTGCAGAACGCCCTGGGCTACCCGGTGTCCAGCAGAATCGGCCGTTCCTTGTCCCCAGGTATTGAAATTATTGTTTTTTTTTTCTTTAAAAAAAAGTTAACTTGTTTTCATTTTGTTGTGCCCAGGCTTGTGATTTCTCTCCAACAAGTGATCAGAGTAGAGTTTTGGCAAAGGATGATACCAATTGGAGTCATTTTCTCTTGTGACTCTAGACTGATCAGGCTGTTGTTGCAGTCCTGTCTGTAGGCCTGGAACCAGAGCTTAAAATTCAAGGTTTTATATATTTTAGAAACTGAGAACTGAATCATTTTTACCACTGTTGGCAGACACAATAATTTACTGTGGGCTTTAAGAAATTGCATTTTTACACTTTATATAGGTTAATTCATAGATTTGATTATAATAATGCTTGCTGTGAGCTCTACTTGTGTCATTCTAGGTGAGTAATCAGTGTTTTTAGAGTAGCAACTAAAATTACATGCTCATGAAGAATATTTAAGCTGAAGCTGCACAATCCTCAACTTGTATATAGGGAATGTTGATAGAGAATTGTGGAACTGGTACCAGATGCTTTTTGTCTGCCATGTGCAGCAGTTCTTTAAACGGAATACAATGGTAGCTTCTTGCTTCCCCTGTAGTGTTAGTTTGCAATCGTCAATCTGTCATCTAGTGCATCCTGATGAGCCCCGGTTGAAAACGAACGTCTCAAATGTGTTCATCAGTGCATGACGGTTGTCTCTGTGCTAGAAAGTCGTTTTGTTTGGCTGCTTCTGCCTCACACACTTGTTTCCCAGCAGAAATCAGAATCTCTCCTACGAAACCTTGCGGAAAAGGCAGCAAGAGGAAGCAGGATGAGTTGGATGAGGATGAAGGAGACGAGGAGATTCAGACTTGGGTGGCGGCGCTTAATCAGGAGCTCGCTGACGACGAAGACTCCGACATGGATCCTGACTTTGAGGTTGGTGGTTTTTATTTTCCATTTAATGCCGAGCTATGAAGTGAAACGTAAAAGTGGCGTTGCATCTCAACTTGGCAGGATGAGGCGAAGCCACTGGCTTGATTTAGTTTGAGGTCATGGTCAGCCTGCGTTGCCACATGCTCATTTCTGGTGAAATGTGCAGCCGTAAATGCACTAAAAGCACCCACACTTTTGCAAGTTTACATTACGAGATGCGTTCAGCTGACTCCTGACGACGAATATTGGCTTCAGTGGAAACCTCAGTTATCTGAATAGTGACCATTTCTCAGCCCAGTACTGTAGAAACGGCGAGCGAAGAGTACAACACGCACAACAGCACCGAAAGCGACCTTGAGGTTTCAGGGAAAGGCATCGTCATCGAGGATGTGAGGACGGTGAGATGACTGTTGTAAATCGTAGCATTGTCATCTTTGGATTATGTTGCTTTGAATGAAGCATTAACTTGATTGTATTTGTGTTGACAGGATGTTGATGTTTCCGTGCCAGGTGAAGTCTCTGCTCCTGCTGTATAATGTGTCATATTGACAAAGTGTTGTATATTTCTGTGTTTTGTATATTTAGTAATTCAATAAAAACGTTGTCCTTTTTGCCTTGACATGGTTGTGACTTCCCACTAGATGGCAGTAATGCTGTTTCTATTCATTACAATGAGCTGAGTACAAAGGAAACTAGTATAATACCGTCAATATGTTGCACAAATGACACATTGAATTTCAAACCAGACTTCATTTGGTGTAGTTGCAGTACTCAAATTTCTCAACTTTGTATCTGGTTTTTAGGTTGGCTTGTAATGTGAAGGGGATTTACAGCTTCAACATGCACAGAGTAATGTGTAAAACTATAGTCAGTCCTGTAGGAAGCTAATGGTTGCTTTCCAGGTGTGTAATTTGCTGGTTTAGTTACAGGAAATGTATCAAGGATCAGACTTGATGGTGGTTGTGCTGATTAATCTCTACAGCTGCTTACTGCTGCACAAGAATGAAAATGCTTTTTTTTTTTTTTCTTGTCAATAAATTACTGCTGATTAGTTAAACAATAGTGTCTATTCGAGTCTTTGGTTTTTAGGAAATGCAGTCTTTCTACCTCGTGAGAATTAACGGAAACCTCAGGGATCATGCAATCGGACTTGATATATACATATTGACAACAGTGCTTTTAATTCAAAGTGAACTACAAGTTTTTGCTTGTTTTCTATGTATGATCAGTGCTCGGTTGGTCTTAAAAGCCTAATTTCAGACCAAATAAGCCGTAATGTGACGGAGCTAGCGCTGACCTCAAATTCATTATGCATGCTTGGAAATTGTTTGACATTTAAGATGTGTTCTGCTCTTAATGAGGCGTTTTTCATCTCCATAATGGAAATATGCTTCAAAGGGATTCATTAGGTTTCTCAATGTCTTAATCACATAGTCTGACTTTTATTAGGTACACCTGTTCAATTGCTTAACAAAAATGGCTAATCAGCCAATCACATGGCCACAACTCAATGCATTTAGGCATTTAGACGTGGTCAAGACAACTTGCTGAAGTTCAAACTGAGCATCAGAATGGGGAAGAAAGGGAATTAAGTGACAACATGGCATGATTGTTGGTGCCAGACGGGCTGGGCTGAGTATTTCAGAAACTGCTGATCTACTGGGATTTTTACGCACTACCATCTCTAACATATGCCTTTGTTGATGTGAGAGGTCAGAGGAGAATGGGCAGACTGGTTGGAGATGATAGAAAGGCAACGGTAACTCAAATCTGAATTCACAACACATCCAACCTTGAAGAAGATGGGCTACAGCAGCAGAAGACCACACCAGGTGCCACTCCTGTCAGCTAAGAACAGGAAGCTGAGGCTACAATTCACACAGGCTCACCAAAACTGGACAATAGAAGATGGAAAAACGTCACCTGGTCTGATGAGTCTCCATTTCAGCTGCAACATTCAGATGGTCAGAATTTGGCGTAAACAACATGAAAGCATGGATCCATTCTGCCTTGTATCAATGGTTCAGGCTGGTAGTGGTGGTGTAATGGTGTGGGGGGTGTTTTCTTGGCACACTTTGGGCCCCTTAGTACCAACTGAGCATGGTTTAAACACCACAGCCTACCTGAGTATTGTTGCTGACCATGTCCATCCCTTTATGACCACAGTGGACCATCTTCTGATGGCTACTTCCAGCAGGATAAGGCTTCATGTCCCAAAGCTCAGATCATCTCAAACTGGTTTCTTGAACATGAACATGATCATTCACTGTACTCCAATGGCCTCCACAGTCACCAGATCTCAATCCAATAGAGCACCTTTGGGATGTGGTGGAACGGGAGATTGGCATCATGGATGTGCAGCCGAAAAATCTGCAGCAAATGCGTGATGCTATCATGTCAATATGAAGCAGAATCTCTGAGGAATGTTTCCAACACCTTGTTAGAAGTATGCCATGAAGAATTAAGGCAGTTCTGAAGGCAAAAGGGGGTCCAACCATTTACTAGCAACGTGTACCTAATAAAGTGGCCGGAGAGTGTATATATAACTGCAATCACTTAGTAAATACTTATAAAAGTATTATACTAAAAACTCAAAAGTCTGAGCAGTAGAATGATGAGCAGAACTATGTTGTTAGGCTGAGTGCTGTGAAAATATACAGAATGCAGAATTCATTAGGACATGGAGGAAGTGTTGACTTTGCATTATGAGCAAACAGTATAAAATGAAGGAGATCGGAAAGAAGTCTACCAATGTGATCAAATAGACCTTTTGGTCACATTTTAGTATTTGAAACAGCTTTATCTAAAATAATCTAGCTTAAAAAAAGCTGTCTCTACTTCTGAGGCAAATAAACTATTTCAGAATTGATGGTATTATGTGATTCTGTTCAGCTGTCAAACAGATTTTAGGCAGACATTCCAAATGCTGCAAAAAGCCTAATGTGAATTTGTTGCTTTTTTTTACCGGCTGAGCAAACACAGGCTCCAACCTTCTCCTGCAACAGAACGAGAAATCTTTCAAGACGATGTGATTTGTAATGAACATGTTCTCATTGTTCTTTGGTGTCAGCTAACGTTGGCCGCATTTCATCTGAGGACTAAAAGAACAAAGGGAAGTGCCTGGGTGTCAGAGGCGAAGAAAACACTCGCCCACCACTGCGGTGGCTTGGCCAGGCTCTAGGATGAACGCAGCTGGCAGCATCTGTGTGTGGGAAGCTGGTGAGAGGAAATGAGAAAACAGCCAGGAATGGTCTTAACGGGGACCTCTGTGCCACCTCTGAGAACTGGAGTAGCATCAGCGTGTCCTCTGGGCACTGCCTGCCACAGTCGTCTATGCACAACTACAGTAAAAATGACTTCTATAAATATGCCTGCAACCAGCCCTCCTCCACTTACGTGACATGCCGGCAGACAATAGCAAGGTAGGATTCTTTGATGTCATTGCACTTCACATATGAAAGAATTCAGGGGGGGAGGAATCCAATTTAACTGCCACCTTTCTCTAGAGCGCTACAATCGTCAGGCATTATTCAGCAGGGAAGGAGGATGGAAAAAACTCTATTTCACCCTCTGTCTCTCTCCCTTTCCCCCCATTGTTTGAACTGAGAGCCTTCTATCAGTGTCTGCCTCTCAAGCAAACACTCCTGGTCGCTTCCTCTCTCAGGGAGGAGAAAAAAAAACTAAAAAAAAAACGGAAACATTGCTGCATTGTGGATTTCAAAGTCATCAGAGCCCAAGAGGGGTTTGCCGAAATGTCAGTGTCAGTGATTCAAGAGGAACAGAGTGAGAACAGAGATGCATGTTTGCTTTCACCTTTCCTCCGGTGTCTCTGTTGAGGGGAGATTGGCGCCGGAGCTCCTTCCCTGTAGCACCCAAAACAACACTAAGTCCGTGTCAAATCCCCTAAGCAGCAGCCTGATCCAGGATAACTGTCGAAGTCTTTGACATGTACCCTGTACCACATAGTTGAAACCGATGGAACCACAAAAAAGTCCTGCAGTGGTTATGATTACCAAGAGATTCACTTCAACATTATCTTAGCGGGAGAAAAGACAACCGGTGCTCTCTGTCTCTGCTGCTGTTGTAGCATTTTCAAAAAATCTAACCCTGCTTTTTTATGTTTCCGCTCTCATTACAATAGGAAGCGAGAACATTTCATTGTACCGCTAAACTGCTGGGGATACAACACTGCAAAAGTTTAACAAAGGCAGAGACAGATGTACAACATGCCTCCAGTACAACCTGCTTAACATAACGATTATCATCCATTTACAGCTTCTCTATCCATGTCAGTGGAAACCTGCACAGATTTTTTTATTTTACACCAGGTTGTAAATAGATGAGGGCATATTGCAGTCATGAAGTACCTCTGCAAACAAGCCACAAATCCTAATATGAACAGATGACTGAATTATTCACGGTTTGAATTCTAACTATTTCTCAGTGAGATGCAGCATCTGTGGAATCAGACACTGCAGCTCCCGATCAGTGTTTCTTCTGCCACCAAACATTTCTCTTGCACAGTAGATTAGCAGTTTCTGACTGATGGACCAGCTCATCTACAAATTAAAAGCAGCAACACAAGACATGCAGACAGCAGACGTTTCTAAAATGGTATGCCAGTGTGACCCTGTGCTCCGATATGCAAAAAGATAGATCTTTCCTTCATCAATCAATAAAGTATACAGACTAATAATAATAACATTAACTGGATTTACTAAGGAGAGTGCATCAGTTGTATCCCTCCAGAGCAGAGGGAAATGGACACTGAGCCTTTCACATTAACCTCATGATAGACCAGAATAACACCTGCAACCATGGTAACGGCTTTGGCAAAGCGCTGTAATGAAGCACTCCCTAGTGTCCCGTCTGTACTATTCTGCCAAGCGAGAAAGCTATACGGATACATGCCCATAGTTAAGGTAACAAGTGGTTCAGATGAAACTAGGCACTTTCTAATGTATTTGCCCCAGGTCACTAGCTGTCACAAAGCCTGAGATCCATATTTCATCAAAGAAGCTGCTGAGTAAACATGCTGGCAAAAAAAAGTATTCAGATCATTTACTTAAGTAAATGTAGTAATACCGGGATATCAAAAATATTTCACAAGAGCAGTACGTTGGTACTGTAGTTGATGGAGTGAACTTTAACAGCTTCATACACTTTTGGGTGATTTAATTTGAACATGGCATCACATTTTAGAAAGTGATCATCTATTGTATATTTTTGAGTAAAATTGTAATCTGAAAAGCAACAGGTAAAAATAAATAAATAAATAAATAATATATATATATATATTAGTGCTGTCAATCGATTAAAATATTTAATTGCGATTAATCGCATGAATGTCATAGCTAACTCGCGATTAATCGCAAATGAATCGCACATTTTTATCTATTCTAAATGTCCCTTGAATTATCATTTTAATACTCTTATCAACATGGAAAAGTGGATAGGCTTTGTGCAAATGTTTTTTTATTGAAAACAACAATGTGTAGTTATATTTCACACTAACATTCTCACTTTGAGCAGTCATTCACATTTGAAGCAAAATGTAATCATCTGTTCCTTGTCACATTATCAACATTTCCTGAAAATTTCATCAAAATCCGTTCATAACTTTTCAAGTTATCTTGCTAACAAACAAACCAAGCTTCGCTTGGCAGAGGTAACTACAAAGTGCACATCATTGTAAACTATTACAATGATGTTCGCATCCATTTCGGCGTCTCACGCTCAACATCCACACACAACGGTAGCCTAGTCTTTTGCAGCTGGTGAGCAGGCAAGACCAAACGTGCGTGGGCCGTGCTTATTGTTTTGTTTCCGGTCTCCAGCCGGATCCTGTAGTTTTTCTAATGTTAC